>VWZG01006668.1:141609-166095 GCA_013396735.1 Grallaria varia | reverse complement strand
GGTCCACAGGTCTCCTTTCAAGCATCCCCAGCTCCAGCATGGGCTCCTCCATGGGCTGCAGGGGTTTGAGCTCTGAGTCCTTCCCCTGCTCCATGAGGTGCCTCCTCCTGCCTTGCTTCACTAACCTTGATGTCTGCCTTATCCCATGTTCTCGCTCTCTGGAATTTCTTCTGCACAACAACCTCCAATTCTTAGATATGCTATCACAGAGGCGTTACTGTGATCTCCAATTGGCTTGGCCCTGGCCAGGAGCCGGATGTCCCTCCTGGGGCCAAGTGTCATTGGCTCCCATGGGACAGGAGAAGCTTCCAGCAGGTTCTAACAGAAGCCACCTCTGCAGCATCCCCCCACTACCAAAAAAAAATAAAAATAAAATTGAGCTGCAGAAACCCAGGACAGGCGGGCACATGGAGAATTGTTTCCCTGCGAGATGAACCCCTCTGAGTGGTTCAGAGATGCGAGTGGTGTGGTGGCTGCCCCAGGACAGCAGCGTCGGTGCGTGTGAGGTCTGGCTCTGTCACCGTGCTGGCTGGGTGGTGACACGGAGCACAGCCAGCTTCTCACAGGGCTCTTCTGCCACCTCCGCTCATCTTGAACCGCTGAGCCCATTTCCTGAGTAAAGTGCTACTCCCCGGGTGCAAACTTGGCCCCACGGCTCACATTCCACATATTGGATTAGGTTAAAAGAGTCTTGGGAAGCGTAATTAGTGATTTTTTTTTTGGACAAAACGCCCCTCAGAGTATCGTGATGCCAAGAAGGGGACTGTCTAAACCAAACAAATTGTCAGCAATGCTCCTGGTGCCCACAGAAATAAATACGAAGGCCTTGCTATGGGAACAACCCTATTTTCTAAAAGATGTAAGAAAGGTGAGATGCAAAGGAGGACGTTGACATGTTGATAAGCACTTAGAATCCAGCTGGTCTAAATCAATTTAAAAACTAAGGGAGTTATGCTGATTTATAGTAGCAGTAATAGGGGTCCTTTTGAAAAGAAAAAAAAGTTGTGTGCTCATATAATTAAACACAGTATTATGTGGCTTAGAATATAAATAGGAAGATTGGGATATAAATGGCCATCTTTCTTCTGCTTTTTTTTCACTTTTGGATTCCTGACTTTGCAACCTTTGCATTGTTTTAGTTTTGTACTAAAGATCAGAAAAGCTGTGCTATGTCGGACAAGACATTTGGGCTCCAGAACAGGAGATTGTCTAAAGTGGTATGTTGAAAAAATTGAGAGTGTTTCAGTCAGTGGGAAATAAATACACTTGAAGATGCTTTGAAGCAGAAGAAACAGAGGAAGGGTCTAGACCTGGTGTCATCTGCTGGTTTTACTCTGTGGTGATAAAAGCAGTGGGGCAGTAAAAGCAGTTGGCTAAGCCCATACTTCATAAAATAACATATTTGATGAAGTTTAATAGGAAGCATTCCTCGTCTCCCCCAGAGGAGGATGATGGGGCAAAGCAAAAAGATGCATGTGTTCTGCAGTGACTTTGGTTTTACTTAAAAATCCATACTTTGCAATATGTTGAACATACTAAAAAATAGTCCAGTAATAGTTTGGAATTTCCTGCAAAATTTAATGATTACAGCAGAGTACACAAAATCCAAATGGCAAATTACACACTCTGACCACAAACGATAGAGATAAGGTTTAAATAATGGTAACATGTGACATGGGAGCCCCGTGTTCCTGCTTCAGCAGTTTCTTTACATTGCGTTTAGCCACATGATTTTCTCAATACCAGTTTTAAGTAATCTCTGCAGCCAAACACAATCTTTTCATATGCAATTTATCTTCTGCCAGAACTATTTTTATGCAGTGAGTTCAGTATCGTGCATGCAGAAATGTATTGTCCATGATGTCCCAGGAGTCTCTTTGAGCTCTTTCTGCTTACCTTTGTTTTGATGGGGCATCATTATGCTATAAAACTCCACCCAAATCAGATTCATTTGTATTGACCACACACACAATTTCCATTTCTACTAACCTGAGATCCTGGTGTACTGGAACATCCTCTGATATAACTATCACTGCAAATGCTGAATATCCATTTTGACAAACAGTGCAATGTTTTCATGCAGAAATTGCAACCATTCTATAATTTACTACCTTAAAACACAGTTAATGACTTGAACCCTAAAAAGAGTGCAAAAAGAAAAGATATAGAAGCCTCATGCACCTCTGGGAAAAACCAGTTCAACTCACCAATTAATTATTCTTAAAATCCTTAGGATATATTAATTCATGCATGTAGGACCATGCCTTAAATTAGTGCGTTGCCATTCAGCTGAGTGAAACTGTGCCAGGATATCTCTGCTCAGGAATCTGCCCAGAAAGTCATATTTCCCATAATATATGTAATATTTCCCATAAACCTGAAGCTGCCAACAAAAAACAGCAACAGAAAAGGTAGTATTAATAAATAGCACGGAGGAGTGCTTAATAGCCAGCAAATAAAGCAACCCAAACAGAGCAGGCAGAACAGGCAAGGCAAGGAGGGGACTAACAGATGAGATACAAGGGTGTCAGTTTTGGGACATAAAAGAGGTTCCAGACTTAAAAAGGTCAGTGAGGAATAATTGCTGCATAAGAACAAAGGCTTATTAGTCTGAGTGGGACCAAACTACTGTCCCAGCAGTAGGAACACAGAAAGGCACCAGCACTGCACACTGTTGTTGTTGGATTTCAGGGCTGCCAAATCTGGTCATAATTATTTAGTTATTTGAGCTAATGAAAGATACTCTTGGATCACAGCCCAGATAATCTTGGAAAATGGCAGTTTACTAGGGGACATTAAAGTAGGTTTACTGCCCTCTCCTCCATGAGGAAGGGAACTTTCTGGGCAGTTATGGTGAATAAACTCTTAAAATGAACACTTTTGGTTGGTCTACCAGTCAGCGTTGTCAGAAACATCAAGGCAAACTAATTAAAAGTTGTAAAATGGATTAAAACTCTTTTCCCAGAAGTTTGTAGTCCAGTGGTCCAAATGTTTATAAACCAGACGAAAAGGAAACTTCTGATGTGTTCTGGAATTACATAACTACTGACTGTTCACATTAATATTTCTTTGTCCTTAAATTAGTGCCTTTTTTATTTCCCACTCCTTTTGGCAGCTCCTGAGGTTGCTAGACTCTGAGAGCTGGGACTTCTGTTCCCAGAGGGATTTTTCAAAAATAGGCTTTTTATGCGTTTTTTACAAATTAAAATTAGCTTTGTTTTCAGGCAGATGTGCACAGACAGGCAAGTGGGATGCTGCACATCTTTCACGCAGGAAAAAAAAGAAGCTTTCTTATCATTAAAACTGTGTTTAAGCAGCTCTTCCAGTGGTCACAGTGCTGTGAGAAGCTGTGCAAGCTGGATAGGCCAAATAGGCAGATTTGAGACAAGAACCTTTTCTGTGAAGTTATTAAAAATTGGTAAAACTTTTTTAAAACCCTCGGTTTAATTTCAGTGCTGGGTCTTTAAACAAGAGTTCTCAATGAGTAATGATTTAGTCATTCATTATTTCCTCGGTTTCTTCCCCTCTGTTTTCCTCTCTGGCTGTTATTTATGGTCTTACATTGGAAGCCTTCGAGGACAGAGACACTCGGTTGAATGTTTCCCAAGTGTTCCACAGCGGCTGCAGACCCGCTCAGGCCTTCAAGAATAGACATACTGAGCAGCTCTTGGCATTTCAGGAGTGAACGAACCCCAACCAACTGGCGGGAACTCCTCAGACTTGGTGTCACTTCAGGGACATGACGTGTAACTGCAGCATGTCTGTGCCTCGAGCACAGATCTGCCCAACAGCTTGTGCTGGTTAAATTGCCTCGGTTTTATTTAGATCCTGCATTGTCTGTCTGCCAAATTTATTAGTCTGAGGACATTTAAATCATTGAGTCATAGAATTATAGAATCACAGGATGGTTTGGGGTGGAAGGGACCTCAAAGATCATCTCGTGCCACCCTCTTCCATGGGCAGGGACACCTCCCACCAGCCCAGGTTGCTCCAAGCCCCGTCCAACCTGGCCTTGGACACTCCCAGGGCTCCAGGGGCAGCCACAGCTGCTCTGGGCACCCTGTGCCAGGGCCTGCCCACCCTCCCAGGGAAGGGTTCCTTCCCAATATCCAATCTAAATGTGCCCTCCTTCAGCTCACAGCCGTTCTCCCTTGTCCTTGTGCATGTCCTTGCCCAAAGTCCCTCTTTCATGTCGGGTCCCTGGAGGTGAGCAAACCCCAACTCTCTCAGCCTTTCAGAGCCTTTTCAAATCTTCAAGACATCAGTGACAGCCTCCTCAAGACCCTGCTGACAGCACTGCTGCTTTGAGCGAGCAAGTTCTCTTTGGTGATCCCATTCCTGTTTGTCACCTGGCAGTGTATCTAAGCACACACACGGCAGGGACATGCTCAGCTGAACCAGCCCGTTCTTTCCCTTCCATGCCAACTTCTCCTTACGTCAGTTTAGGTGAATCTTTCCTCCCCCATTTTGTCTTCTGAGACAGATGCAGGAAGGAAAAGTCATACAACAAAGGCCAGAACTTTCTAATGATCTTCTCTCTTTACAGAACTCTCTCCATTTGGATTCTTCCTTTGTCTGTTATTCTGTGTCTTTTAAGCAGCTGCAGTGACAAAAGTGATCATCCTATTACTTCTTTAGAAAACATTTTTCTTTTCCTGTGTAAGCGAGATGTTTTTAATAAACAGCATAGACAGGGTTAAAAAGGGATGGTGATTTGTTAACCAGACCCTTATATCTTCTGAGTACTCCACCAGACTCAACAGCAGCGTCTCTCTCAGTCCCCGTGGAATTCCAGATTCCAAGTCAGATTCATAGGCAAGCTGGTTCTAGTAGATGAGAACTGTCAATAAGCAATACTTGTTTTTCTAGTTGGGTGACTTATGTTTTATCCCGAATAAAATGTCCCATGCTTTGAAGACAGATTATGGAACTGCAGCTCTCTGATTGCTTGAGCAGGTACCAGTCCATCAGGAGATCGGCTGAGCAGGAACCCTGAATAGTTCACACTTGAGAGGTGGCTCAGATGTGTTGGTTTTGTAAGGCTGATTGCACTCCCGTGTTTCTAACATCCCTTTCCTCCTTTAAGCTGGTCGGCGGGTGAATGGAGCACATGCAGCAAGTCTTGTGGAGGAGGGCAGCAAAGTCGCCTCCTCCAGTGCGTCCAGAAAAGGGCTTTCCAAAGGGAGGAGGTGGTGGCACATTCCCTGTGTCCTCTCAGCGCCCCAGCTCAGGTGCAGGCGTGCAATGGCCAGGACTGCCCGCCCGAATGGAGCCCCGGCCCCTGGTCTCAGGTAACTTGGAGAAAAACTTACGTTTTAGTCTGCTGGTGTAATGAGAATGTTGCAAAAAACTCCCCTCAAAAAGGTAAGAACAGTGGGAACTTTGTGGAGATCAGTGTTTCGCAAGGGGTTTCATTCATGTAGAGACTATGTAAGCCATGTATGTATAAACATATAAATTAAATATGCATTGTAACCAGCCTTCAGCAGTGCTCACACAGGAGGGCTTGCCAGAAGCAGGCAGGTGGTGTTCTTTAAGATACAAACAAATAGATGGATAATTATTTCTGCTTTTATAACTTAAGGCTCCATGAATTCTTCAAGCCATTAACCCCCTCTGAGACTACTTCCCAAGCAATGTTAAATTCTCTCAGAGATGACAGGCAGTCAAGGAGTGGAGAAACGTTTGGGCTTAGAGTTGCACACATGTATATGGATTGTAAGTTGATAAATTTGTGATCTGCATGTTCACTGATCACTTCTGCACTTTTGGCTCTGTCAGAGCAGCTGCTCTACTGCAGGCAGTGCTGCTGCAGGGATTGCTACGAGGGGCACGAGGCCCCTGGGCAGGTTCCTGTGTGTGCACACCCTGCTTCACACACCTGCAGGGTGCCTGACGTTGAACCACCTGAGCTAAAAAACACACACACAACACTCAGCCCTGCTCCATCTTTCACTGCTCTTGATGCTGTTGTGAATGCTTGGATGGAATGCAAGAATAAATGAAGAAATCTAGGATTTAAGAGAGCTGGCAGTACACATATCAAAAGGAGTCACATTAATTTTATTTTTCCACCTTCATGTAGTGAGTTTCGAGACGGATTTCAATTTACTGAAAAAATTATTACTTAAGTGTTCTGTTCTTGGTCCTGTTACTCTTTAGGTGTTCAGGAACACCTTGACCTCAGCATTCCCAGCCAAGAAGCACGAACTGCCTCTCCAGGGGAGTGCCCTGGAATGTACTATGACAGAGTTTTAACACTCAAAAAGGAACTTCTTCTTCCAGTGTATCTGAAGGATACCTGAGTGTGGCAGGAGGTTATAAAAACCAGATCTTCAAACACATTAACACTTTCAAAATTTCCTTCCTCTAAACTAAATAAGTAAGGCAGTTAAGAAAAATCCATTTTCCTCTTCTGTAAGAGGTGTAAAATTCAAGCTGAGATTTTAAGTTTACTGCCAAAATGCAGTGAACAGGCCTAGTGAACAAGTTAGGAAAGATTTTAAGATTCAGCTGAAAACTGTTGTATCACAGGCTCAAAGGAGTAAAGAGGAGAAAAAGGTGAAATCATAGAATCACAAAATGGTTTGGGTTGGAAAGGACCTTAAAGACCATCTCGTGCACCCCCTGCCATGGGCAGGGTCACCTCCCACCAGCCCAGGTTGCTCCAAGCCCCGTCCAACCTGCCCTTGGACACTCCCAGGGCTCCAGGGGCAGCCACAGCTGCTCTGGGCACCCTGTGCCAGGGCCTGCCCACCCTCCCAGGGGGGAATTTCCTCCCAATATCTAATCTAAACCCATCCCTCTGCACAAATCAGTGTCATTTGAAATGAAAAGACTTTTTTGTTTGTTCGGGGAAGGATTAAACCCACAGATTTTCAGCACGCTCATGTTCTTGTTACATCCTCAACACAAGTGGGCTTTCATGAAGTCTTTTAAAAACACTTGTAATTTGATACAAGTAGTGATCCTACCTTGGAACATGCTCCATAATTATTAGTAGAAAGAAGAATAATTAGAAGAGGATGCGTGAAGGTAGGAAGCTGGCAGCATCATTTCAGGGCTATTTATTTCTTCATTTCATCAGAAATGGGTCTTTCAGGCATTTCGTTGTGTGCTAAGGCAGTGAAAGCTCCAGAATGTCTGTTCCACTGCACCACAGTTCAGCAATGCTTATTTATTCACTGGTGACCTGTCCTAAGCTGCAGCTCACAATTAAAATATCTTTGGTCAAGCTTCTTAACCACTGTCTGTATCAGATTCTGTCTTGTGGTGAGATCCACTTGGTGAAGGAGTTACGTATCGATTCCCTGGGGAGTTTTCTGTGCCTCTGCCTCATCCCTCTCGGCCAGGGTGAGGACAAAATAACAAATAGCTGAGAGCATCTTGCCGTGGGAGATTCTGCCGCGGGAGGTTCGGACCAGCTTTCAGCTGTGCTGGGCGCGGAGAAAAGCATTTTGCTCACAAAAGCATTTTGCTCACAAGAGCACTTTGCTCACCAAAGCATTTTGCTCCCAAGTCCAGCTTACCTCATCTATGGAAAAGAGATATTACTTATCTGTTCTTTGTGGGGGCTGTGAGAGTTCACAGCTTACAGTAAAAAAGCACTTAGTTCAATTTTTTAGAAGTGACATAGAGATGTTACTTATTTACCAATAAAATCTTAAGTTTGCTTACATCTAGTGGCAGCTACACAGCGTGTTAGCCATGACTTCTGTGCTCTGCTCTAAGATACAGATGATGCCAATTTCCTTTTCCTTTCTCCCAAATAAGTGTTTCTTTCCATCACAGTGCTCCAAGACTTGCGGGAGAGGCATCAAGAAACGGGATGTCTACTGCCAAAGTCCTGGTTCTCCCAAGGTGACGATCTTGCCTGAGAGCATGTGCAGCGGAGAGCCCCGACCTGAGCCCCAGCAGGGCTGTGTGCTGGGACGCTGCCCCAAGAACGACCGGCTCCAGTGGGTGATGTCTGCCTGGAGTGAGGTAAAGTGGCTCCCTGCCTGCCTCTGCTGCTCCTGGAGCTGCTGCCTCAGGGACACACACACACAAACCACGGGGAGGGAAGGAAGCTGAGCTGGCCTTCGAAAATCAAGTGTTTTGGGCAAGCCACCCCGAACCACAGGTGCAGTGAGACGTGCCCTGCTGTCTCTGTTATTCAGGACTTTTGTTGACTTGGATTCATGTTTCAGTTTTCACGTTATGGAGCGCGGTCTTTTGCGGGTTTAGTTCCCTAATGCTTTTATAATGCACGCTCTGGGTTCTTTGCACCTTGCCCTTTCCCTGAAGGTGTTTCTGTGGATGTGAGAGGTGTGCTTTGCCTCTGCAGTGCTCGGCCTCCTGCGGCCCCGGCGTGCAGAGGAGAGAACTCAAATGTGGTGAGAAAGGCGCCCACGGGAAGCTGATCACCTTCCCTCCGAGGAGATGCAGGAACATCAAGAAACCAAACGCCAACCTGGAAGAAGCTTGTAACAAGGGAGCCTGTCCATCACAGACACTGCACACCACGGTGTCTGGCTGGTATTCCTCGCCCTGGCAGCAGGTAGGAATGGGGGGTGTCTCCCCTCTTTCAGCAGCGCTGTCTCATGTCTTGGCTCTAAGGGGTTTGCAAAAGGACCGAGTTTCTCTGTGCGGGAGCTCAAGTTGGATGCCCTGGTGCTCCTCCCTACACAGCAGTACAGAGCAGAGCACCTGCATCCTGGCTGCTTCCTCCTGCAGGAATGCAGGTGGGGTGTCCGTTCTGGGTTTGGTGAGCACCACACTCCATCGTATCCCACAGAAGGAGCATTGGCTGGAGTGGCACAGACAGCTGCTAGGTGTCAAATGCTGACAGCAATGCTGCTGTGACCATGGCAGTGTGAGCCCAGGCTGCCCAGATTAAAGCCAGCTCCAGCTTTACTTTCTGCTGTGGTCAAAAGCCCAGGGGTACTGCAGAGCCATCCCCAGTACTAACAGTTCCCAGGTATCCTGCACGTAGCAGTTCCCTAAAGAAGACCCCACCACTCAGCCATTGAAACACGATGTAGCTGCTCCACATCCATCATGTCCTCTGGTGCAGCTCATTTCTTTGTCCTGGAACTGAAGAATGTAACCTAAAAATGTTCTTCGTGCTTGGGAGGCACTACATTCCACACTCATTTTCCAACACTTTCTTCTCCGTCTTCTTCGAAGTGCACTGTGGTTGAACTGTTCCATATCTCTGTGCACGATGTATTTGAGCATCTGCACAGATTGCCTGGAATTCCCTAAATACTATGATTAATTGTGGGATCAGTCTGTATTTGTTTCTACATTCTTGCAAACAAGCTTCTGTATTTCTGGAACTTATCTACTTTATGAGTCATATATCAATGAGACACACACTCATTTAATAATATATACATGAAACAATGTATGCCTGACAATTGCAATCAGATGAAAAGTATCACATTTATCTTAAAGACAACTTTTCATGAAACACATGCAAGTAAAAGGCTTATTAATGTTAAAATACTTCATAGCTCTTCCTGCAAGCACATAGTGGTTTTCCCCAGATACTGCCGTAATGATTGTTCCAATGGGAGTTTTATCTCTGTTCAGGCAGCAGGATTGGGCCCAGAGGCTCAGGGATCAAAAGAAATCAATGCAGACAGTCAGGAACAGGTTTTCTAAAATGTTCAGTTTCTGTCTCAATGCCTTAGTAAGGGACCACATTTTCAGCCGAGTCCTTAAATAACCAAAACACACACACGTCTTTGAAAAGTTGGTCCTGATGGGGGTTGCTGAACAGCAGCACATCTGATCCTGACCTTTGAAAGTCTCATCCAAAGGCCTTGAAAGTCCCCTCTTTGGCTTTCCTGAGCTCCCAGAGTCTCTGCAATGAAAGAAAGCTTTTCCTTTCCTCCCCAGTGCACGGTGACCTGTGGAGGGGGAGTGCAGACCCGGAGCGTGCAGTGCCTGCGCCAGGGGAGACCAGCTTCGGGGTGCATGCCCCACCAGAAACCAGCTGTCCTGAGAGCTTGCAACACCAACTTCTGCCCAGTCCCCGTGAAAAGAGGTAAAACTCGGCTCTACACGCTGCAGCAGGGTTGGCTCCTTAGAATTCCATATCCAGCAAGAGCCCCCTTTTCGTCACACTCGCTACTTTGGCAGGTTCCTGCACAAAAGGTTTGTTCACTGGCTTCCACTCTCTGGTACTGCAGCGTCTCTCGTCCCAAAGGGAGTCCCCCTAGAGCAAACCTGAGAGTACAACAGACACAGGAGATTTTAAAAACAGGAGTTACGCTGCTTGGCTCAGAGCTGTGCCTTTATGCTCTCTTTTTGAGCAACAGAAGCATCTTCTGCTGGTACTGCTTTGTGATCAATAATAGCAACTTTGGAACTTTGGAATAAGAGTTTGCCATTTACTTTTCCTCTTTTGAAGTCAGACCAAGCCTCAGATTGCACCCAGATCCTGGGACTCTAAAAATACTTTGTCTACAATGTCCTTCTTATGCTTTTGATCAGTGTGTGACGTGCAGTCAGGGAACATGAAATGAAGCTCCCTCCCCACCTGTATGTCTCCTGTCCCTCTCTGCCTCTTTGGTGTGAGGAGCAGGGAGGGGTGAGAGGTTTTATGTCACTTGGAATGATGGAAGGGGAATTCTCTCAGCACGACCACAGACAGAGAGTGGTGCATTACCCCATCCCATATATGTGCCTACAGAATGGTCACTATTCGTGACTCCTTCTTAACTATGTGGAAAAAGCTCCTGGAGGTCCACGTTTGTCCCATACAACACTGTTTATCTAGGTATGCTAAAGCACTTTAAACATTAGCTTTCAAAATACTGCACATTAATTGACTTGTTACCGTTTTAAAGCTGGGAGCTGAAAGTAACCTCTATAAAAACCTAAACTGCATTGCAAGAGGAAGGTGGTAATGGAGTTGGGAGCAGAGGTCAGGCTCTGGCCCTGCATCTTGTAAGCTGACATTAGGCACCCACGCCCACGTCTGCCCCCATTCCTGGCATTCCCTGTGCACAGAAACCCTGCGAAACCCGGGGAGATCCTGCCAGACCTTCTGCTGCCTCAGCTCAAGACATGCAGAGTATCAAACTGATCTATCGAGGGACCTTATCCAAACACGGATATAGAGATGAAATGGTCCTAACAGGGATAAGTAAATAGCTCTGCTGTTTTTATCAGTAAATGTTCCTAACACTCCAAATTAACCTTCCTAAAAGGTTCTGCTATACTTTGGAGTTTCTGTAGAACTCCCTTTTCTGTTACAGGGCAAGGACTTTTCTTTCACCCCTGTTTTCCCCTGCCATATTTCATGTCTGAAGTACTGTCTGTTATTAATTTTGGCCTTGGCCTGTTTCTCTCTCTCCTCACATCTGCAGGAGCCCTTTCCCCTTTTTTATACCTGGCTCGTCAGGCTCTGGAGATCAATTATCTCCTCGCTGCTCTCTAACTTTCTGTCGAAACCAGCAGAAAGGGAGGAAACCAGCTGTGCTGGAATCACGTTGAAGCAAATCAGTCTCTATTATCAGCCATGCAGCTCCAGCTCAGTGATCACAGGCAAGAAATTAATGTTTCAGGGAGAGTTTGCACACTTTCCTAGACAAACCAGGTCATTTCCCCCCCTCTGCTAAATGCACTTACGGTCACCATAACTCCTAGTAAATCCAGCTGCTTAAAATGAATGAAAATCTGACCAACGTATAAATACTTGGGTAAACAGAAATAAGGAACTGGCAGCCTGATCCCCATCCACGGAGTTTTGTGGGACTCTTTGTGTTCCTTCCAATACTCCTTGGGTTAGGTCCCACGTGTAAAGTTTTCAGCCGTACCTCTGTAATATTGACACTGCCCTCTGATCTTCAAAGTGGGCATAAAGGTTTATTAATCTTGCCTCCTCCATGCTCATACTTTTTTTTCTCCTAAGGAGTAATTTGCAATTTTTTAAAAAAAATTACCCTTTCGTGGATGGAGAACTTCTCCTGGCGTCCTCAGAACAGCTTTCCTTCCTCTCTGTGGTGTGTGCTTTTCATCTCTTGTGTGCTTTGGGTCCTCCCAAGTTCTGCCTGGTGGCAGCAGGTGAAGGAAGGGGAAGGCTGGTGCCGAGCTCCACCTGCATCCCTCCTGGCACCCCATGAGGAATGGAAAGTGCTGTGCAGTGGGAAGGCTGCAGTTCAGCACTGAGCTCCCCCCTTCCTGGACAAGTGTTTGTTCAAGAACAGTGTTTTCTTTTCCACGCCGTTAGGTTTACAGACAGGTTTATGTTTTTGAAAGATGAGGAAAAAATGGAATATTTAAAAAAAAAAAGAATATTTTTCTTATTAATTCAAATTGAGAGTGATTAAGGCATACAAAATCACTTTTGCCATCATATAAAAGGGAATTTAAAAAAACAAACAGTGGTGATTAATCCAAAGAATTTCCTATAGAGAGACAGAGGTGACTCCTGGCCCAGGGAATGTGAAGAAGTTACCTGTGCCATGTGGAGGAGCATCTGTCTGCTGTGACTCAGCTGATCTGAGAATGCAGATGGGGTGGCTAGATTTTTCTTCAGTCTCTGTGTAAATTCCTTTTATTGACCATGTAAACAGTAGTTCTGAGAGTTGAATGGAATCTTTTCCCATGCTCACAGGAGATTTCAGTTTAGCTATAAATTTTGCTAATCCTCATTGAGTCTTACTGCTCTCAGACGTGGTGAATTTGTTTATAAATCACCCCAATGAATCATCACTCTGCTCATTTAAAGAAACATAAAGCATCCTCCACAAAACTGGAGAGAGGAGCAGCTACAAAATGTTTTTAAAGCACCAGAGCTGGGTGTATATCTGATCTGTACAGAAACTGAAGAGAAATAAGATCTTAATTGAAAACTGCCATTTCCCTGTGCTTGTAATTAAAGTGCTTTTCAGAACTAAGCACTGTCAGCCTGTCTCTTTTCTTGTTGCAATTAATAAAGATTTCACCAACATGGTGCAGTCCAAGTCCTAAAAGCCTGACTCGTGGCACCTCACTGCGGTGCCTGAGAAAAGAGATTCCTGAGGTTCCCTGCAGAGTGGCAGTGAACAAACAATATCAGAAATGGAAAAAGTCTTGTGAGAAATGGGCTGGTGAAGAAGGAAGAAAAGCCAACCTAAATACCTTAAAAACTGAAACTGTTACTATTGTTTAAAATGGAGTTTCTGTGTTTTTTCCCTGAGTCACTGCTGTCTTCTTCCCAAAATCCCCAGAGAAAGCCCTTATCTCCCTAGCTAGGTCTGAAAAAATGTGTCCTTGATAGAAGGCTGTGTAGTTTTCCTACTGGCCCTTCGTTAACCCTTTCCTACTGGTTGTTATTCCTAGTTTCCTATTGGATCTTTTACGATCCATGGAGAAGTTATAAATACCTCTGCCCATGGAATAAACTCTCTCTCTGCTCCCTCTCTGGTGGTCTCTGCGTGTCCCTCTGTGGGGCACCCCGGGGACCCTGTGGGGGGGGGATTATGGAGGGAAGGCAACTCCCTGCGATGTAAAGGAGGGACAGCCCCCCGTTATCGGGACGTGACCCCCATAAATCAACCGTCGCACTGCAGAGTGGGACGGAGAGAAGGGAGTGCCCCCAGGAAGGGTTGGGATGCGGACGTGGTGGAGCAGAGCACTTGGTGCCCGCCACGTGCTTGGGGCAGCTCTTGGTGGTTCCCCCTTCCACGTGTCCCTGTGTGCAGCCACTGCCACCGGCGCCGGCGGCGCGTGGGGGAAACGCCGCGTGCTGGCCGTGCCAACACCCGGTTGGCATCACGGGCGGATCAGGCTCCTGGGTACAAGTGTCTGGCTTTAGAACAGCATTTGTAATCAGAGATGTAAACACAGATAACATTTTTTTGTCCTCTAATGGGCAACTTCCATTTTCCTGCACTTCAAAGTGTGCTCTGGATTTTTTAACTCGTTCAGCCTCTGACCCTCCTATGATATTATCCCTGTCTCTACAAATTAAAAAATTTGATCTCTTAACAAATTGAACAGCTCTTAACAAATTAAAAAAAAAAAGGAACTAGTGTTTTTGAGATAGAAGCTCATTCGTGTTTCCTCTTCTTTGAATTGAGTCACCCATCGTGTTTTTAATATTTACAATTGCATACGAGTGTGTGGAAAATCATATTTTTAACATTTACAATTGCATATGAGTGTGTGGAAAATCATGTTTTTAATATTTACAATTGCATACGAGTGTGTGGAAATACTGCCTGACTTGCAGACTTGCTAAAACACGGTCTTACCATATTGCTTGGATTTCTTTCCTTCAGATGATCCTTCTTGTGTGGATTTCTTCACTTGGTGTCATCTGGTGCCCCAGCATGGTGTCTGTAACCACAAATTTTATGGCAAGCAGTGTTGTAAATCATGCACGAAGAAGAACTGATAGTCCTGTGGTGTCTGAACCCTTCGGTGACAGCATTCTCTTCTTCAATTTGTGTTGGGATTATCTCTGCTTTGAGGCAAGACATGGTGCCACACAAACCACTGATGGAAGAGACATGTTTTTTCTAAGGGAATGTCTGAGGTACAGTAATTGTTGGCTATGTGTTGAAAAAGGAATGTTTCTTTTTTTGTTTTGTTTTGTTTTGTTTATTTGCTGACCTCACTAAAGCACAGGGTACTACGGATCACTTGAACACTGAGACTCGAGGGCAAGTTCTTTCTTTAAAAGTGTCACTTTTGCACTGTCACATGTTACGAGGAAGAAATTAAGGCAAGGAAGCCTTTTCTGGCTAATTGGCCAGGATGCAAAGGAGAAGAGGTGGGCAGCTGGAGGAGGAAGGCTGCGGCGTGGCAGCAGGACACATCACACCGTCAAAAGCACGTCCTTTCACAGGTTTTTTATGGTGCTGTTGTCCAGGGGGAGGAAGGTGTTTGCTGCCACCGAGGGACGTTGTTGGACGGTGGCTGTTGGCTGGAGGACACAGTGTCACACACGTGTGACCACCAGAAGTAAATAGTGCACTACAAAGATTTATGGTGCTTCTCTATCAGACTTGCTGCTGGGAAAGCAAGTTTTGCATCATGCTAATGTTTTTATTATTTTGAAGAATTCATTTTCTGCTTTGTGTAGAAGCTCAGAGGTGGTTAACTAGTAACTTGAAATGTATTCCTAGAAATACTCAGCGTTAGAATATTTGGACTTTTAATATTGCTGTGTTACAAGTAAAATAGGATTTCATATTTCAACTAACTCAAGGATCTCAGATTTATTGAGCTCAATGGTTATGTTGTCAACTTTCTAAGCTCATTAGATATGTAATTTTAAAATTTAAACTTGATATTTTAAAGTAGTTTTGTTTCAGAAGCTAGATTGTTTGAATGCCAAGATACTGAAGAATGTCTTCCTTTTAATCTCAAGTCTCTGCAAATTTTGATTCATCCATTACCCAAAGGAAATAGCAAGAATATTACAGTCCATTAATTCGTGGTGAATTTCTCTAAACAGTTATTTATTCACACAGGTTATACAGAAAAAGAGCATGAAAAAGATAAGTGGATTATTTACTCAAACCAAATAAAAGTCCATTCTATTTTTATACACTCTCCTAATACTTGTTTTTAGTTCAGAATCCACCAACAAACAAAAGAACTGTAAACATAATATTTGTAACCGTTCGGTATCGAGGTGACACTATCAAATGGTACAATTCAAAAGGTTTTTGCATAGAAAAAATCCCCAACCTGTTTGCCAAACCCATCCGAGACAGAGCTGTGTCCTACTGTAATTTTCTGGGGAGTGCCTATGAGGGACATATTTATCTAATTCCACCCAATCCCACAACTTTGTTTGATGAATGTAGTTCAGTCTGACTGGTTTTTTAAAGTATGGTTTCAGCATAAGATTAGCCAGCTCAGCACTAATGCCAGACAGTGGTCACTTAAAATTAGCAGTTCCCTCTGCAACAATTTAAATTAAAAACATGTATTCTGTGATACTCTAAGAAATTATGATTGGAAACATATCTCAACCTACACCGCTCTATCTTGATATTGGACATTGTGTAATTATGACCTTTTTTTCTAGGAAAACTACAAGGTTGTTTTTGTTCTGTTTTTATAATTGCGTCCTTTTTATTATTTGATGTAAAATAATTAATTTATTAATGCATAGCTTTTCCTTTATATTTCTTCACTCATTTCCTTAAGTGACAACTAAGGAAAGAAAATGGTAGTGTCACAAATTATGGATTATGGTGTAAAAAAAGGCAAAAAACTATAAGTGTAATATTTAATTATTTTATAAGCTTTGTGATAAAATACTCTAACTGTTTCATTATATTTGGAATTGTAAAATTCATGAATAAAATATGGAGGTTATAAGTAAATATCAAGTGATACAAGTGCTGTGTGCGTTCCCTTGCGTTGATTGTCCCGCAGTAGGTTTGAGGAGAACACACTCCTGTTGTGTCCTGCTGTGTGACTGGCAGAGGTCTGTGACCCTGAGCTGGTTCTGTGCAGGGGCAGAGGTGCCCACAAGAACGGTCTGTGCTCCAGGGAGTGGCCGTGAAGGAGCTCAGTGACCTCCCTGCCCAGCCATGGCCCTGCCATTGGGCTCTGGCCGGGTGAATGTTGGGGTGACCCCGCAGGACAGTGGGGCTGAGTGTTAACAAGCCCTGATGATGAATGGGATGGAGGTCACTCCTTTCAGGCACTCAAAGTCAGGCGTATCTGCTAAGGTCATGTGAAACTCCTCTGCTTTTGAAGGTCCCATTATCCTGGCTGGGCAGGAATGCGCCGCTCGTTATTCAGCGCACTGAATACACTGGAGTTGCCTTTTAAGAGCAGAAGGTGTTTCTCATTCCAGCGCCTGTCCCACCACTGAAACAGCTGGTGTGATTGTGCCCATTTCAGGCCCAAGAAAGGCAAAATGGACAGAACTCCGTGGGTTTATTTTCATAGCAACACAGAAGCTAAAATACACAAAAATACAGCCGCCTCTCTACGTGCAAGACGGAGCTGACCCATCGTTCCTCTCACCAAAGACGGGGAAAGCTGTGTGTCCCTGAACCAGCAGGATTCCAACCTGGGTGTGTGTTCATCTGCAAGGTGGTTTGCAAGATAAGGAGCCTCACTCAACACAACGTTAGGTTTTACAGCCTCTCCCATCCGCCTGGGGATACTTTATTTGTCTAAAAAGGACTCGTCTGAGAAGTTTCCAAGCCAATCCCTAACAGGGGCTATATCAATTCACTGGATCATTTCAGATATATTCTCTAACATATATTTGCTGCTTTTCCCTTCATTCACAATCACTCAGTGCTCTCGCAACAGCCAGTTACACAGAGGGTTGTTGATAGGAAATACTGAACATGCCTCTGACTCACAGTACAATCCAGTAGGCGATAGTAAGTAATAGATCAGTCTGCTCCTGAAGGACTCCCAGCAAGCGCTCTTTGGAACAGGATTTAGACTAGTGAGTTAAATAATTAACATGCCCACACAAGAATTCAGACCCTATAAACTGCTTAGTGTTCTGGGCTAGAATTTTGGAATTAAAATGAACCGACGGTTGTCAGTGAATTACAGTGTTGGAGAGGGATGTTGAAAGAGGAAATATTGCATAAAGATGTGCTATTGTGTGCTTGGATCACCCCCAAGTCCACAACTGTTTTACTGCTGAGCCCTTACAACAGGATTTGGTATACAAAGCTTGGCAGTTCTCTAGAAGTGTATTGCTGCAAGGCTCACTTTATAAAGCAGATTGGGGTCTTTTCACAAAGGAATAGCTCCATTTCCTGTAGTCAGATTTCATCACTCAGGTAAAGGATGCGTCTGCCTAAAACTCAAACAGATATTTAATGAATAGCTTGATTGTGTAAATCAAACTTGACTCTCGGATGCCCAGAAGACATGAAATGCTGGAGACAGATGAATGCTTCACTGCATGTGGTTTTATGGTAACATGATCCATAGCCCGTATTTCTTTTATTTTTCAGCAAATCCTAGTCAAAAGCATTGGGAAAATAAATTAACATTATTATTTCAATTGTAATTGGAGTGCAACCCTACCGAGACACTGGGACCCCATCGTGTGCGCGTGTCACGAGGGGCTCCAGTCCCAAGCGTGCAACAAAACCTACAGGACAAGAGCATGTTGTCTATCAGGGAGCTCGTTGTGATTAGGGGGAAAAGTGCTGCTGATGGCTCACTCTCTGGACACTGCAGGACATCTCAAAGGCATCTCCATGCAGATAAGACGTGGGAAAGCAATAGTGAGAACATTTATCCCAGCTCTGTTTGGACTGCAGATGTTGAGCATTGCTGAGGATACATCAGCAGTGAGGAGTGATCAGTGCTGAGTCCTGACCAGGACAGTGCCCGTCCCAAGGGGAAAGCAATGCCAGTTATTGGGGGCTACGGAGATGTGAGGCTTTGGCAAGGCAGTTTCCTTAAAACCCATTGCTGAAATAAGGGGATACAGCTTCTAGAAGGTACTTTAAATCCCTCCCCAGGCACTACTGTGTGACCATCAGCCAAACTAAACTGACCTTCCTGCACGCAGAGCACCAAAATTGTAGGTATTTTGCCCAAAGCAGGGCTGTCCTGCCAGCACTCTGCTTCCAAGGAAATGCTGGCCCTCACATTTCCATGGTGCGTGTTCAGTGTAACTCTCGAGCAAGGACAAAGCAATTGAGGTCTCTATTTNAAAAAAAAAAAAAAGACTTTTATAAGCTACAAAATAAAATATTTTGCAGTTTTCATTTTGGGGACTTTTGAAATGCAGCTGGAAATGCAGTTGAAAAAGAACCATAAGTGTTCCAGAGATATATTTTAATATCCAAACAGATCATCTCACTGATTTCCCCCCTCCCTGACACAAAAACACTGCAGAAAGTGCTCATGGATTTTTTGTGTATTAATGATATGTCACTATTTATCCACAGGAGCTAAGATTCGATATACAAATCATTATTTCGCCCTCCACAAAAAAATTAAAGGAAACACACAAGTCAATTAAAGGAATTTTAACTTTTGAAGACTTTAACTGTACAGCATCCTTCATTGATAGATAATATTTTAACTGGGTCAGAGCATTTCACTTCTAGAGAGGGAGAGATTGCCTGTCAGCAGAAAGCTCACCAGCTCTGGCTCTGTAAAATTACACTGCAGATGCCAAGTTGCCCAGAACTGCCACGATTTGCTCATTCTGGTCTTTGCTGGTGTGTGGAGAAAAGTCAACCAGCACAGACAATAATAGGCTGTAAACACAGGTCTCTCCAATTTAATATAGGCTGTACTTCTTTGAACTGTATCATTGCCCACAATTTCACTTGGAGGGTTTTGGTGTCCACTTCCAAAATACCAGTTGCAAACACAAAATTGTATCTAAAGAAACTGGAACATCTAATTTGAAAAGCATCCAGACATTGAGTGAGGCCATTAGATGGTAAAAGGGCTGCTGTGATACCCAGTGACCATATTACATGAACTGGAGCTGGCTTTGTGTCCCATGTCCAGTTAACAGCTAATCCTGAATTGTTCTTTTTATTGTTTCTCAGTTATAATGGAACCTGCCACGAAAATCATGAACTTGGAGCAAGGTTATTGTTCAGGCAAGCTCCGGTGCCATCAGCAGCCTGCTGATCTCCAGCTGCACCAGTGACATTAGATTTGAGAGCAGACCAGTGTGGCTCTCACGGGCTGGCAGGAATGAATTCCCTGGCACATTGTACATGTGAAACACTCACCAGCCATTTGAGTCAATCCTCAGCACAGTGACTCTACCCTAGAACTCAGGCAGCATTTAGAATACTGTTTGAATCTCCTATGGCCTGTCCTGAGTCTGCTGGAAGGAGGCAGAGGGTGTTTTTGCGAGTTCCTCACTTGCTCTGAGGAAGGAAGAGGAGAAGAGAAAAGTGGATTAATTCTGGACTGTACACCTACGACACAGGCTGTGGTCAGAGACACTGGATTTGCTGAAATGAGTGATCCCTTTCAGCCCTTTAACCACCTCTCTCTAGGTTGGTTGATTAGGTTGGTTAAATGGCTCATTTTATTCAGGGCAGACACAACTCATAGCTCATTCCTGTACAAAGGCAAGTGCAATGGGGTCCTCACGTTAAGTGGGACAGCCCTGATCTGCTGAGAGATTATGACTTAAAGGCAGACAAAAAGTCTTCTTTTAGGTCAGAGATTCCTCTAATAAAGCCAATTTTAGAAGCTGCTACCCGAACTCTGCTTCCACATGTATACAATATATATTGTATACATCTTGCAGGCTGTTAATCTAGCTCTTTTTTATATAAGGGCCTTAATTAAGGTGGAAAAAAATGCCCATGCTATGTCTTCTTATCAAACAACAGCCAGAATAAAGTAGTTCCCCAGCTTCCTAGATTGCACAATCCCACTTTGCCCAGGAACAGAGTGCTGCAAGAACAGGATTGTTCTTGGTGCTGGCTTTTGTAGGCGCTCTTCCCTGAACTTCTCATTAACCTTCTGAACCTCATGCCTGCTGGATGGATCCCAGCCAGCATCCTCCCCTGCTAAAGGACTCTTTGAAAGGCGAGTTTACACCTCAGGTTCCAAACTGAGTTACTGTGGCACACTAACTACGCAGAAGAGGAATGCAAACAGTGGATTTGCCTTTGTAAAAAAAAAAAAAAAATAAAAGTACCAATAATGTGAGAATCATAGAGCCCTGAAACCTTCAGACATTTTGGCACATAGCTCCGTCTCTCTCGGACAATTGCATCCCCTTTTTCACGGCTTCCCTCCTCCTGTTCCAAAGCTCCCCCCCGAAGCCATCGGGGGGTGGGAGCAGAGTGGGCTGTGAAGTGTCCTGGCGTAATGCACTTTGACAGGGAACTCTGCTGATTAAAAGTTATGGCTTTGGAACAGCAAAGCTCCCACTGCTGTCCACGTATAAGTGGCTGCTTTCTATTTAAACCTTAACAGTCACATCTAATCAAGGGAAAAGAAGGACATTTTTATGAATTCCACAAGAAAAATTCCCCTCAGGTGTAGGTTGCACGGTTTGATCAGCTCCAGTATCATGTTTTAGCTTTTCATATTAATCCTGCCCATTCGGAGCCAAGAATTTCGCTTTCAAACTCGCCTGACGGCCAGGCAAAAACATTCTGGCAATTTGTCACCATTCCAGCTAAACTTGCAATATGCAAATTAAGATTTATGGCAAATGAAGGCTCAAAACCTACGCATTTATCTTCACATGGGAAAGGTATCATGTATTTGCAAGGTGCCAAAAAATAGCAGAGCTGGGCAGAGAACAAGCGAATTACAACTCCCAGAAGGCAGTGGAGAGTTGTACATCAGCATTTGGTGTCCTGATGACAGGAAACAAACTATTTCACAGTCTGAGATTTTCTGGAAGATATGGAGTTGACCCAGCCCTCAGACTAAGTATCTCCTTTCAGTGTTTCCAACTGCAAACTGTTCAAGTGTCAGGTAAATCCAGGTTTTTCAACAAGGCTGAACGAAAAGAAAAATTACTGGTTTATGGAAAGTAAGTCTTCTGTTGAAAACACGGTGATGGGAAAAAACTGATTAAGTACAGATAACATTTATGATCCTTTCAGTCCTCCCGTCCTCTCCCTCATTTCTCCATGCAGAAGCAATTAAAGTCATTCCCAGCCGTGGGCCAATGCAGCTTTGCTGCAATCCCAGTGAGGCAAAGAGAGCAGATTCTGCCAATTCCCTGCCTCCTCTTTCTGGGGTAGTCCAGAGCAGCACAAACCACGGAAGGCAGACCCAGAGGTGCTCTGGAGAGCTGCATTCGTTGCTGTGTGGTCCAATTCCCTGCTCTGTATTCTGCAGAACCCAAGACAATAGGATGACACACGGACTGGAGATGGATCCGCGCATACTTTCCTTTGTAAGTCAGGGTTTCCAGTGAGAACCACTGGAAAACTGAGATACATGCCCAAAGCTCATCTCAGACTGAGCCTTGGGGCCCAATTCTCGTCTCAATCAGAAATAATTTCCCTTAAGTTAAAGGGTTCATAACCACACAACATCAGGGTGCACAAGCCAAACTCAAGCCACATGTGGCAATAAGGGCTCGAGCAGGGAGAACGTTAAGAGAACAGCGCAGGTTTTTTCTCAATCTGTCCCCTCACATGCAAAGCACAATTTCCAGGTTCTGGAATCTGCTTTGCCTCACTCTCCGAGCTTCCTGGAGGAACAAATTCTTTATGCACCTTATTCCCTGTTTTCTCCTGACTCCAATGAACATCACACAGAATTCAAAATTTCGGTGTTGCGAGGAAATAATTCACACAAGGCTTGAGTTTGGTTGATATAAAGACACAATTCTGCCTTGGAGAACAAAACTGGTTTAACTAAAGGGCTCTGGTGTCCAGGGCTGGGTTTCCTCAGCCCTGACCAGGCAGTGGCAGCTGGAACCTGCTGTGGCTGAGGAGAGGGTGCTCTCCAGTGTGAGAGCAGAGAAGGGCACAGCAAGAGAACGAGTACGGAGCAAGGCAAACACTGATGTGTGTTCTTAGACAGCCACCTAGTGAGTTTTGGGAGGAATCAGGAGCTTGAAGAAACTTCGGTGAGTTCTCGCAGAGACTTTGGAGTCAGGCTACAAACGCAGTGCTAAACCAGGGCTGAACTCAGCGCGTGTTTCAGAGGGGCATTGCCTGTCAGTGCAGGGGCAGAGCAAAAGGGCTCTTCAATTTCTGAGCAGCCGTGAGACAAGATCTCTCATTCACTCTGCGACTGTAGAAATGAAAGTTTGCGGGAGAGTCCAAGTATTAAAAAAGAAGTCTGGTGCTTAAGCGTGTTTCAAAATTGTGTTTAGGAACAAGTATACATGTATGGTATATATATGGATGTATACTTTACTTTTTTCTTACATACCCTTTGCAAATCGAAACCCTCCTCGTGAGTGAAAACACTGACATCAAGCAATATTATACAAGGGGGCAAAGTCCAGAAGGAGAGATAGAATCATAGAATCATTAAGGCTAGAAAAGACCTCTGAGATCACCAAATCCAACCCAGCAGCACTGCCATGTTCACTGCTAGGCACATCCTCAAGTGCCATAGCCAGTTTTGGGACACTTCCAGGGATGGTGACTCCCCCATCAGCACACAGAGCCCACGTCACCGGTGTGGTGTATTCTCCATTTCCATCAACCTAAATTGGAACATGGGTGAGAAAATAGCATGAAACCTTTTGAGTAAGGAAAGAGAACCTGTAGGCCCAGCTCACCTCAGGAATAGCCCTTGCAAATTCTATTGTGTGTGCTGAATTCCAGCTCTATGAAAGACAGAAAAGGAAATTAAGAAAATCTCTCAACCATGAGGGCCCACAGTAGAACAGGCAGGTGTGATTTCTGGGTTTGCCTGCGCCAGGTGATTCCAGGGAGAACTCTGACAAAGTTCCACACTTGCTGTCTCATACCTCTGCTGGTGCTCTGGATGCTCACAGAGGCACAACACGCAACTTTATCCCCGTGTTGGAGGGACACGGAATGTGTGGAATTATAATGAAGCAGCCACAGTCAGCACCTCATCAGTCCAGCAGTTACCTATGAACCGCTGCTCGCTAAATTGCTTTTTGCTATGAAGTTCCCAGAGGGACTTTTTTTATAACTGTGGTCGCTGAAAGGAAAATTTAAACAAACAAACAAACAAACAAAAAAAGGTCAGCTGAAACAAAAAATGAAGACACTAGTGGAAAACCTTATCAAAACCGTGGTTCTCCAAAGTCTCATCTATATCAATATGGCACAGATTGGCTGCAGGGGGTGAGCAGGACAAAGAAACAATTAAACCCTGATGATGATGCTCCTTGGGATGCCGTACAATTTCTACACAGGTATTTATTTCCTCCCAAAACTTAGACACTGAGAACTGCCCGAGCTGCAGATCATGTCAACCCCGAACCACTCACTGCAGCCTTGGATGTAAAGTTTCTTTGTTCTTACGGATTTGCAGTGTTTGTGACCCCCGAGTCTAACAACATAATAACATACTAACTATAGCTATAGCTATATATATATATGTATAAAAAAACCTATGTGCTTTGAGCTCCTCTCAGAAACACCAGCTCCACAGGCCTAATTAAATATCCCTGACACTAAAAAAATAATTGCGAGGAGATGAAACCTCTCTCATGAGCGTGAGATGATTTTAATTAGGTCTCGCTCAGAATGGCTCAGCTATGACAGAGCACTCGGTGGCACTGAGATGGTGTGCTGTGCTCCAGGCTTTCCCTTTCCCTTTCCCTTTCCCTTTCCCTTTCCCTTTCCCTTTCCCTTTCCCTTTCCCTTTCCCTTTCCCTTTCCCACTCGTGCTGCTCTCCTGTCCCAGTTCCTCCCTGCTCCTTAAGGACCCACCATCCCCAGCCATCAGAGCTGAGGTTCTGAGCTCCCCAGACACGTGGGGCTGTGGCCATTGACCGATTCCTTGCTCTCCACCCCTCCAAAGGGCTCGCCTGCACATCTGGCTCCCTTCTGGGCAGAGGCTGAACATGTGTGCGAGGGTTCCACACCAAATCCGTGTGGAGGAGGAGGAGGTGGAGGA
>VWZG01006668.1:87306-141250 GCA_013396735.1 Grallaria varia | reverse complement strand
GGAGGATGAGGAGGAGGAAGGAGGAGGAAGGAGGAGGAGGAAGGAGGAGAAAGGAGGAGGAGCAGGAGGAAGGAGAAGGAGGAGGAGAAGGAGGAGGAGGAGGAGGGAGGAGGAGGAACAGTGTTTGTTCATTCCAGAGCAAGGTCGCAGCCCCTTTATCCTCCCACAGCCACCAGCAGATCTGCTCTGAGCCCAGCACTGGAGTAAGAGCTGGGTTCTCACTGCCTTCCTCGGAGGGCAGGGGGGTAAATGCTGGGGGCAGCTCAGCAGGGTCCGAAGGGCATCCCCAGAGGGAGCGTGGGGGATCCCACCCCAACGGCAGAGATGCTCACACATTCACATTGCTGCCTCCACAAACCTCCTTTTCCCTCTCGTCTGTACCCAGGGAGGAACTGGAGGCCATGGTGTTCTGCAACAGGGCCCAGGCATGGGACACAAGCACTTTTCAGCCTCTCAGGTACAACAAAGATATTTAAGGTTTTTGTGGTGAAGAATTGGGATGTCTCTAAAGCACAGTCTTCAACCTCCCCATTTCCCAGGAGCAGTTATTAATGGGAGGTAGTAGATTTGTTCCATTTTCTTGAAAACAATCTCAGGCACACGAAGTTGTCCCAGTTTTTGTAGGACAGGAGAAAGGTTGATCCATCTGAGACACTGAGATACACCTGCTGGTTCCATCCCACTGCCTGGACGGGCACTGTGCTGGCAGTGACAATACCCCAGGGCTCTGATGGCAGAGCCAGTGAAACACCCCTGAGCCTGCAGACAGGGCTCCTCTCCTGTCAGTGCTGCTCAACACGGAGCCCGTCTAGTTTTGGAGAAAGTCTCTTATTTTTGATCTGAAAGAAGTAAAAAAAAAAACCTACTCTGTTTTCACAGCTTTAGGAGATTTAAATTCAGACAGTCTGTGAAACTTCACAGAAGCAAAAACTTCCCACAGCTCATCTAGAACTTAAAAGAGGTATTTGCTCATTCTATTGATGTTTTACACTCATCATGTGAGACAATCCCCTCCACTGATCTCCCCCAATGGTCCTAATTTCAGCACAAATTGTTGTATCACAGAAGCAGACTGTGGGTTGAGGTGGTAGAATAAGTTGTAAAGAAGACCTGATGTCATATGGAAAATCTTTGAAAGCAAATTACAGGTGGTCAGATTATTACAAAGGGAATGGTAAATCCTCCCTTTATACAATTTTTGCACATTATTAGACGAAATGCTGTAAACGACCCTCCTCAGAAGTGTGCTGTCCTTGCTGTTCAACAGCAGTAAAACCTGAAAAGTTGTTGCCTTTCCCCACCTTGTTCCTATAACTCCACATTAAGGGGGCTGTGGAATAAAACTGCAAAAGGCTGCCACTGACAGGCCCTGCAAACACGGGAGCAAAGATCTTGTCGGGGTCCTGTGGCTGGAGCTTGTTGGTCCGTAAGAAAGGAGGAACTAGCCCAGGGTCAGGGTGAGGTTTGGAAAAGCACATCACGTGGTGAGACAAAGGTGTGGAGCAACGAGGGCACTGTTCAAGTAGGTCTGACTGGCTTGAGCTGCTTGCAAAGCTTGAGCAAAGCCTCTACACATAAACACAGGCCAAATGTTTCCAGCAAGTGCTCAAACTCACCAAGGAACCCCTTACCTCTACTCTTAGGTATTATACCTGTGTATTTCCGAGCTACCTTTGCCATCTGAGTTGATAAAAACTGAGGCAAGTTTATTAGTGTTATGCCTGTCCCTGTAATACACACCTCCAAAAGCTGTTTAGCGAGAGTGCCTTTCCTAGCGTGCTCCCAATCCCACTAATCCCACTAATCCCACTGCTTCCTTGGACCAGGCACCACGCAATGCATAAATGAGCAATTGCAGCCGGATTGGTTTTGCCTGAAGGTTTTCAGCATCTGTGGATCGACTCGTACGCTTTAAGAAAAAAATACTCCAGCAAGTAAAAACATGAATGTGTCCTTAAAATTGCCCTTCTGGAAATAGCTCAGCCTATTTGTAAGAATTCTTGCAACTTAGCACATGCTTCATCTTCAGCTGAGAGTGTTAGCCAAGTAATAATCAGCACTCAGCAAGAATTAGAAAGCCAGTTTGTCACAGTGAGGTCATGAGGAAGATTATTCCTGCTTTATGTCTCCATTTATAATAAATATTCCATAGCCTGTCATGGAAAGGATGTAGAACATATTTATACTTCCAACCTCCCTTTTCACATACAATTTATCAACTTGTCTGGTAAATTCAATAGGAGCCTATTCTCTTTTGTCATTTTTTATGTGCCTCCTGGCTCAGGAGAACCAATAATCTACCTTAGAGTGCAAGAGAGATCTTGTCTGCCTATGGAAGTTAATGTAGCACAGATCTAGATTAGCAATGGTATTTAGGTATTTCCTTTTCAGGTAGAACAGGAGTGTATAAATCACAGTTAAGTCAAACATCTGATGCACTCACCTCATATTTAGGCTGCGTGTTACCATCTGCTGAGATATCATGATTCAATTTCACAACTTCATCTTACTGCTATCCAAGTATTTATTGCCAGATTAGTGTGGGCCTGGAAAAGCAGCCTACATGACAGTGTAATGGCTTTGTCCTCCTCTTTCAGAAACACTTGAAGGCAAATCTAGTGCGTTTTCTCAGAACAGAAACATCCCCTTCTCTGAAAAAGGAACCAGGGAATGTGCGCTGTGTCTGACTACGTGGCAACGAGCTATTGGAATAATAACTTGTGGTAGTCATTAAGGAATTAGTCCTACCCTAAGGGATCTCATAAGAACAGTCTAGATAGCACAGGTATCTCTGCATCTGCACGTAAGGGTGCCAAGGAAAATGGTGATGGGGTTGGCTGTTGCACAGCTTGATGGGAGTATGACATGGAACCATTTGCTGCAGATGGGATCGACAATGCTGGGGAAACCAACCACCCAATTCCAGTGTCTTAACAGTCAGGGAGCCAAAGCAACTGGTCTAACCTATACTGGGTGGCTTCCAACATGACATCTCCCATAGCCAGACGGTCAGAGTTCAGCAGACATTAGACACAATTTCCCTGTGTCCTCTGATCCCCTAAGGGCACATGGCAAAGGAGCTGGTCGTGGTATTTTTACACAGCCTGGAGACTCCTCACACCAGAAAAAAAACCTTGAGAACATTTGGAGAACAGCACATGCTGATGCCAGTGTGCAGTTTGGTATTGCAAAGTTTGCAGAAGAGGTCGGAGCACAGCTTTAAGTTCTTTTCCTTTTCACTCTGTACACATTAGCAGCACTGCAGTGACCATGCAACTTTAAAAATAAAATAACACAATAAATCAGACTGAGAAATGTCCCAGACCACTGAAACGTTATAAAAAGGCAGGAAAGAAAACATGTCAGCTAAGATTTCAACATGATGGTATCTCAGAAAGGCTTCTAGCATGGAATTGGCCAGCAAACAGAAAAAGCATTTAATTACAAGACATAAAGACACATGTTGTATCTGTGTCCACTATAAATACATAATGAATATTTTAATGCCTATTGTTGAAGCAAATTGAGTACAGACAACTATTTATTTTTACAAAACATATGGGAAAGATCATGATGGAATTACTCTTTTCAGAAATTCAGACATGAAGTTCTGTGGAACTTCCAGTTGTACTCCCATAAAATAATTGCTTAGAGAGGAAAAAAAAGAACCAACACATTTTTTTCTCTGTTAAGAAAATTTCTAATCCTACATTTCTTCATCCCATAATTCTTACCCAAATGGCTTTCACTGAAATCTACTGCACAAAGAAACATAAAGTGAGTGAAAAAAAAAATAGTAATAATAAAAAAACCCTAGTAATATAATTTAAGCTTCACAAAGAAATAGATGTTTGTCTTGGGACAGTAAATGAGAGGTTTATCTTGAGACAAACGTGCGAAATAACTTGCATATGAATTTTTTTTCCCAACAGGATAACAATTGCTGTCAGGGTTGTGTGACATATCATAGATGAACTGATTCAATGCCTGGCAGCACTTAACTATTTCAAAATAGCTAACAGAGGAAATGAGTGCACCTCTCCTTAAGGGGAGAGAGGACAAGGATGATGGAAATAGAGAAGAAGAAGGATTCCAGCCCCCGAGGCTGACAATCTGTTAAAACCTCATATAACTTCATGGAACCAAGTCACATGATTGTTATTTCAGGACAGTAAATCAGACAAAGACTGAATGACTGGATGAACAGTTGAAAAAGAACCACACTGAGAACAAACCAGTAACCCCATCCAGGTGTTGAAAGATGTCAGGATGTGTTGTAAGTCTTTAAAATGGCCATCTTGCTCTGATAACCCAAAGACAAGTACCCTCACCTCCACCTCCCAAACTTTGCTTCCAAACACACATCCCCTCTCAGTTGCAGAGCTGCCCTGGGTCATTTTCCGTAGCCTCTCCTAAAAGCTCCTGACACCTGGTGCTTCCCTCGGGCTCTCTCACCTCTCCAGCAGTCAGATCTGCTTTTCCATATCCAGGAATTGTTGGCATCACATCATGCAGCTCACTGGGCATTCCCATCGTTATCCCAAGCAGGATTCCACGACATTTTAGTGGGTTTGCTTGGGGCCATTCCAGTGCTCTAACCTAAGGGAAATCGAACAACAGCCTTTGCTTTCTGATTTACACACACATAGACACAGGTTTTCCTCCGACACAGAAAATACCGGTGCTTATCTGAACAAAACGTCAAGCGAGCATAAACCCATGGGTTTTATACATCTTTTTGAGGCTGAAGCACTTTGAAACTCTCAGGGTGGTGTATAAAGCAGCTATTACTGTTTGATTGTCCTTTTCCCCCGGCCACTTGCAGTTGAGAGGGCAGCACTGGCACCTCGGGGCTCAGAGACAGAGGAGAGGGGTTGATGTCCCTCCCAAAGTAACATCTGTTGTGTGGGTAGACTTCAGCTGGCCTGAGGCTCTGTGGAATAGTTGGACTATGGTAGGAACCTTCTGCACACGTCAGGGTGATATGCACGGAAGGAAAGGCTGTGACATCTGGAACAGAAATCCCGTTTCTAAAGGGATGAGTCATGTTTACTGACATGCGTGGTTTGTGTGTCCAGTTAGGAATTATTCATATATAGAGAAACCAATGGTCCTTGGACATGTGTCCATACTCAGGTCTATAAGAATTGCAGCCTCTGATACAATAAAGTTCCAGTTCCTGGACCTGTTCCTGCTCTCGGAACAGGACTATGTCATTTCTTTGACCTGCCTCTAACTTCACAACGACAATCTACCATTGGGATCAGCCCTGCTTAGAGCTCAGGAAAGTCACCTGAAAACCCACCTTCCACCCTACCTGCCTTGCTGAATGCTTTCCTTGCCCACGCTAACAAAACCTTAAAGCATTTTGCTGAATGAGCATTAAGGGAAGTGATTAAAAAGTAGCAAAGGGCAAGGCAGCTGAAAAGTGAGAGCGAGGATTAAAAACCTGCAAAACATCAAGATGGGAGCTCTGAAAAGAAAAAACCCTCTGAAGCAGTAACGTGTCTTTGGTTAAGATGATCTACACAGTAAACCTGTCATAAGAGCCTTCTGCGGACCCATGAATAAATGTATTTTAAAAAAATCTGGTAAGAAGCACTAAAAACAAACCCAATGCAGTCTAACTAAGTGCTATTTCTTGTTGATGCAAGCGCTGGAGCCGAGTGGGGCTCGGTTAAATCTGGCACTGTACACAGTGCAGTCTTGGAAGGCAGGCAAAGACAGATGGAAAGGGACAATAAATGGGCGGGTGGCGAGACAGACAGAAAATCTCACCCAACATTTCATCTTCCTTCTGCTTCTCGTTATAACTGTGCCTTCACAAAATCAACTCAAGACCCAGATCTCCCTCCCTGACACTGGAAATGGCACCAGGAGTGTTTATGACGGAGTGGAATGTGTTTAAACACACAAAAAGCTGAAACGACAAAATTAAAATCTTAAGGTAAGCGTTTGAGAGCAGTCACTCTTGAGAAAAATTCCTTTAAAATAAAACTCTCTTGTGTTTCCCTTGTTTTCCCATATTGTTGTTTAATCTCTCTTCTAAAGGGGAGGTCTGAAGATCAGTGGGAGATAAGCAGAGAAGAGATGAAAGAATGAAAGGGGCAGCTTGGAAACAATAAAATCTGTTTCTTTTTTGTCCCTCTCTCCAGTATCCCTGCAGCAATGTGGGGAAGCAGCAGGGAATACACTGGGGTGGGAGTTTGGCTGCAACCTTGTGTTCCAAACGATCCATTTTTGCATGGCACAGGATACGGGCTTTTTTCATCCTTCCCATCAGGTCTAATGATATTTGGCACTTAGAAGTTTACAGGTACCATGTCATTTCAAAACCTTGTAAATCATCTTTCATTTAAATTTATGTTGCTCCTGCAGGAGCAGGAGGGAGGACAAAAATCCCGAGTGGTTTAAAAGCTTGGAGTAACTGAAGCAGTTTCCAGACTCTGAACAGACTGCAAGAGTCAGAGAAATCCTGTAACAGGTTTCCCATTGAAGGACTGGTGCCTGTGCTGCCCTGTACCACATGACCACAGACAGTGCCAGGATACAGAGGGTTAATATTTCCTACTGTTCTCAAATGTGCAGGGGTAGCATGAGACCAAAACTTTGTCTTCCTCTGCATAGGAAGAAATGTTTTGCTACCTAATATAAAGTTAGTTCTTCAAGAAATAAGTGATAGACACAGCATCCTTAGGGCTGAAGGTACATTTACAATGCAGCCATGGATTACTTCTTCAAACAAACCCCAACAACCCCAACGTGCTGGATTTCAGGAGTTCTGACTCACCATCTACATCACCCTGCATCTACTGTAACTATCACTTTCCATCCCCTTTTATTGGACTCAGAGAGAGAGCAAGAAACCCGTTTTCAACAGGATTAGCAAATTTAGAATCAATCTGTTTTATTGATGCAAAGGACAGAAGGATTTCTGGCAGCAGCAGAAAACATTCACCTCCACTTGAAGCTTCCAGTCATTTGGATATCTTACTTAAAAGCAGCAAGACACTTCTGAGTAGTCCCTGGTGACCAATTCCTAATGAGAATGGGGTTGGTGTGGAGCAGTAAATCAGTGCAACAAAGGACGCTATTCCCTGGCACTGAGAGGGGGGTTTTTATGACAAACCCATACTGATATCCAGCCCATTCTGTACTCAAGCACTTCAGAGTGCTGCAAAGACTTTGCAAGAATTGCAGCACTGTATTTTATCAGTTGTGTCAGTTTGATTGGGTTGTATTCCAGCTTCAGAGATGCCAGCTATACATATAGTATTTTATTGCTTGTATCGCTGACAAAGACTGTATTATCTGGCTCTGGAAATGTACTTAGAAGGCTGTAAATAAAAAACAAAATTTTGCAGAACTAATATTCAGGTTGTGAATGGCAAGAGGGCACATTTACAATAGAACGCTGATAACACTTTCTGGCTGTTTTAGCAACTGAATAATGATGGAGGGAGCTACAGCAACTTTGCCTTGAGTCTCAAGGGAGATCAGTGCATGGGCTCAGAAAAAAACCTCTGCATCTCCATCTCCCTGAAAACAAGTTACCTGTCTTAGGGAACACTCTGTCGAGTAACTGTGGAATACACTCTTTTGATCAAATATCAACATTAAATACAGGCTAGACTGATCCTGCTGAGCAGAAACTTTGCACAGTGCACATCCCAGCCCCTGGACAGCACAGGGGTGGTGCTTCTGAAGAGATGCACTGAGCTGCCCCTGCTGCCTACGGCCACCCTTTGGCACACGGCTCACGGTGCAGAGTCACTCACGTGTTCGGGGTCTCCGATGGCAGTACCAGCTCAGCCAGAGCAGAGTTTGCTTCAGCTGACATCGTAAAGAGCCCCTCAGAGCCAGGGCTGCAGAGCCTGCGTTTCTGTGTTGTGTTGAACCCGATCCAACATCCATTCCAGCGGATGGAAGGACTCCTGGTGGCTTCAGCCTGCCATTATATTGGGCCCTTGGCGCAGTTAGTTGCAGTGACTCTGTTTGAACACTGAAGTTCTCGAACATTTTGCTGTGTGGATACTTCGCAACTTCAGGAACAAAAAGACAGAGCTAGAGAAAGCTGTTTTCCCTCCTTTTCAGTGCTCTTTTTACAGTCTACCACAAAACTCCCCTGCCTAGCTTCTCCAAGCCATTGAGCAACATTCCTTGCTTTTACATTCTTTTGTTCTTGAAAAGAGCCAGACAACATTATCCAGCTGCATTGCCTAAATATTAAACAGCTACTTCAGAGCAAAGAGCTGTCTTTTTTTTCCCCCCAATATTTAGCACTTCAGATGTGGATTGTGTTGAGAGATGAAAAGAATCAAGCATTTAATTTAGTGAATTACAAAATCCCAGTTAAAACCTGCTTCTGTCTCAGATATGTCCCTGTGTCACACAAGGCCATGCACTACCCTGATCACAGACCAAGGGAAGCAGTTCTCTCCAGAGACTTAGCTGAAAACTTCCCAAATATCACCTCAGTTTAAATACCTTTAAACTCACTCAGTGCTAAATACTTTAAGACCAATTTCAGCAGTCTGATTTCCCACCACCAAGATTGCTTTTGCTTCTAAAATCCACATGATACATGTAGGACTGATTCCTTTCCTAGCTGCAGTTATCTGATCTCATCATACTGGCCCTGTGATTAAATATATTAGTTCTGAGCAGCAACTCCTACTGAGAGATCATCAGGAACTGAAAGTGCTTAGGAGCAAAGAGGTACAGGATTTTCCATGCCTTTGGTATTTTTTTCTTTTCTTAAGTCCATCCACAATATAACATGAGAAATTTAAGTTACTTAATGATCTCACACTGTATTTGTCTCTTTTAGCAGCCAGCACTTTCCCTTTATAGTTTAGCAGAACAAAGTCTACATTTGGTGACAGTGCTGCAACCAAGATGTACCATGTTAGGAGCCACTAAGATTTGAAATTAAGGGGAATTCTATTGCTTTAAGAACACATCTTGGTTTAGGCTTTGTTTTTTGCTTTGTTTTGCTTTGTTTTGTGTTTTGTTTTGTTTTAAACTTAGCATAAGGTGGCATCATCAGGAGAATAACATATCCTGGAAGATTGTTTCAAAAGAATGAGGATTACAGGCTATCCATGGAAACAATCTACTTGAGGCATTTCCTAGAGATCCTATCACTGTCATCGTAAAATTTCAATGTGTGAGGCAGATAAATATGGATGGCAACTGAGCTGCAAATTGACCTTGTAGGCTTGGGAGAGATTTAGTCACTCCTGCCAAAAGAATTTTCAGGTACATCAGAGATTTGTGCCCAGGGGTCCTCTTCTTACCCAACTAACTTGTAATCACAACTGTCAGCTTCAGAACATTTATATGACCCTGTGGAGTGTAATGTGACTCAACCATCTGAATGTGAAATTCGTTAGACAACTGCAGCAAGCTCAGTGGGAGCAGATTGTGAGACAAGAGCGATGCATGAAAGAGGATGAAAGAACAGGCTAAGGGGTTCCTGCGGTGGTTTTGTAGGTTTGGGAATAGGTGTGCACATATTATGTGCCAACGTGCCTTCTCACACACCTCCAAAGAGATCATCGGGATGCTGTGAAAACTTCAGCAATAACAGAACCTGACACCTATCTCTGCCAGTAGCAGGGAATAACAATGATTGCACTGCGCTTTAATAAGTCTTGCCAGTCCTTGTTTATCAAGGACATCAGGCTTTGAAAGAACAACTTGCTTGATTATAATTTTGCTGTAAGAGGTGTGGGCAGCCCTTCTCACATCACTTTACCCATTACCCACAGCACTTCTCAGCCTATGCCAATAACTCATCTGTAAATCATTCTAATTGTATAAAGGGATTTTGAACACTACTAACATATGTCTAGTACAAGCAGGGTTGATTTATTAGTCCTCCCCACTCATACTTATTTTAACCTTCAGTAATCCAAAAGGAATCTATTGATATAGTTAAGGGCTCTATGTGAAACTGAGCCCTTAAGCAATGAGACTACTTGGCAGGCTCTCACTGAGTTATCAGTTACACTTTTTTTTTCATTTAAGTCTAATTTGACTTCCCTAGTCCATTTCCCCCCCATAATTTTTACTTGCTGAGGTGGGCACTTACAGAGAAAGGCAGCACTGCTGTTGAAAGAATCAATAGTTCCATTGCATGATACTTACAGTGCTTCATTCTGTTTGCATCCTGTGCCCTTCGGGTCAGGAATGGGGATCAATTATGAAGATCTGTCGGGTTTGTTATTCCATGAGAACATTTATTCTGTTAAGAGGATAAAGCAAAGTCAGCAAGCCAAGAACGTATCGAGTCAACTACAGTTTCCAAACCTACAGTTAGAGCCTGTTGGAAGGACAAGAGTATTTCCTATAGTCTGAATTCAGAGTTAGCAACAAGGGACAATTCTCTTCAGCCTGACTACTAAACAAACATAACGGAGAATCACAACGTGCAGCTTGAAAATATTTGAAAAACTTTTACTAACAGTGGTTTTGCCTAAAGGCTTTCCCCTAAAGGCCCCTCCTCATGAAAACACTCAGCTAGAACAGCACTTCTGAGATCCTTTTTTTACTGGACCAGGAGAATTACTTCATTTTCCAAAGCTGGACCAGTTCAGGTTCTCAGGGAATTGCCATCAGGGCATGCAGCTGTGGCCTTCTCTTGCCTCTCTAAGGCAATGTCAGCTTGAATTTACCAAAACTAGCAGATGCCAAGTGCACTGTGACAGACCGAAGGGAAAGGAGTAGGAGCAGAACACGGCTTCCAGACCTCTAACAGCCTGGTATTAGTGTGATAAGCCCTAGTACAGTAATTGTATAGGCTGTACATCATATCATTAAACTTGCAAACACATTCGGGTGCTGACTAACAAGGCCCTCGTTCCACACTCACCTTGCCCAATCCAGGCACGGGCAAGGTCAAAGGTGGGTTTTGTTTATTAAGGTTTTATGGTTTCACTTTTCTTCACAGAATAAAAGACCAAGGCTAGTAGAATTGCTTAAAGTGATTTTCAACTAATGTTTTGAAGGTGAATTCTGAATATTTAAACTTCTCCCTACAGTGGGAATTCTGGTATTTGTAGCCAATGCCAAGGAAGGATCTTTCACTACTAAACTGGTTAAAACTGGAAGTCAACATACTGCAGAGCCTGGGAGAGATGCCAGAACTGCACATTCCCTGCGTAGCCACAGGGCAGGTCTGGTGCAGGTACTGCATGGTGAAGATATTGTCTGTCCTCAGCAAACATCTCAGCCTAATTGGAAAAGACTACATTGAGGGGAAAATGGTTTTTTCATCCTGCACTTCCATTCAGCAGTGATTTAATGAGCTATGCAGAGCCAACATTTGAGGTGCAGATCTTAAATAAGCTTAATTACCTGTTGGCTATTGCAGACCATGCCAGCTGCAAGCCATGTCCCTTGGAGGATCTGACCCTGCCATGAGAGGAACAGCCGTACATGTTGAACCTTCTCCTGCACACGGAGAGCATCTCCCACCTGTGCTCAGCCCTTACAGGCAGCAGGGACAGACGTGACTGAGAACACGAAGAGGAACCAACTCCAGGTACCAAGCCCAGAAAGGCTGAAGTTACTTCAAAACCCTGTATGAGCCATCACTTGACATTTAAAGTCCTGGATCGAATTGTTTCCATGAAAATGCATTAAGGGCCAAGGATTTGCTTGGAGTTATCCATAATGGCACCACCACCCTTAAGGGATTAGCTCCTGAGCTAAGGAGTGACACTTACAATAGGCTTTTCTCTGTCATTCTGCTTTATGGAACTCAAGGCACAAACTATCACCTTTGACCACGCGGACCCAGTTCTCCTTCTAGCTCAGCATGCTCCTGGCTAGACTTACACACTAGTCTGTGCTATTTCCAGGGCCACATTTTCCTCTCAGTGCAGATTTAAAATCTCCAGAATGTTGCAAAGATTTTCCAGACACAGCAGTCAGAATGCGTTTAATGCTGAACTTTTCTTGTTTCTTGTCACTCTCCCACATATCTCAGGGACAGCTTTGTTTTAAAATGTGAACAATTTTAAAATATGTATTTGCATATGTGACACCAGAGTTTGCAGCCTGGGAATGTGACCCAGTGACACTCGTGGTACTGTGCCTGTCCCGAGCCTGCTGATATGGTACACAAGTAATGACAAGCTGCAGGGAAACAATTTAGAAGAGATGCAATTCTAAATGTTTTCTGCTTATCTATGTTTGTAATTCCAGTCACAGATCCTTTCTGTTTGTAAATTTCAAAGTAAAATACCTCTGAACTTGCTCACTCAGTGTGGATATGGACATGCTCATCTTTTCCTTGCTACATAAAATTAGACACATGCCAGGCAACTGTGAACTGATTAAGAGTCTCTCCAGCAAAATAAAAGAAGATGGGTCTTGTTATCAACTTGGTTGCTGGCTCTTGACAGAGGCAGGAATGTAAGGTGCATTGAGATGCTTATGAGATTCCTACTGACTATTATGAGAACTTTCAGCAGTGGTTATATGCTGAAAACTGACTGAATAAATAGCATTGTGAAGTTCCAAATTTATTTTCTCTCAAAGTCTTACAGAATAAATTTGCCCGCTTTACAGTCAGAGATGCATTTTCTCTCACTGACAGCCCTGCAAACTCTGAAAGTCACAGTTGTGTTCTCCTTTCATTGCTGCTCTTCTGAAGTGGGGTCTTAGTTAAAACTCTATTGTTAATGTAAGAAAAAAAATGTCAAAACCACTTCCCTGCCACTCAGTTGATTCTATCAGATTCTAGAGAATTTTCTCACATTCTTCAGCAGCCCACATTTATACAATGCTTATGCAAAAATCAAGCAACCCCGAATTATACAACCCTTGTATTGTGGCCATAAAAAATATCCCTTTTGTGTCCAGTTGAAATCAGAGGTAAAGATGCAGTTTCCTTACCTGAACTCCTACTGTGACTGGCTCAACAGGAAGTTTGGAGTGCAGGAACTGCAGTCCTGGCCAAGGGCAGCTGTGCCCCAGCTGTGCCCCAGCAGATGAAGGCAGCCTGGGCACCGTGCTCAGCTCCCAAGTCCTCTCCAACTCCAGTGGAGCTCCTTTCTGGAGAACCTCCCCATTCAGCCTCATGATATCCCAGGAAACTGCAACCTGCAGTACATTCGCCCCTTTACCTTCAGAAAGAAATCCTTTAAAAGGCCTTGAATATAAAAAACAACTAGAGTACAATTTAAAATCACCATAAATCTGTAACCATAGCTAAGGGGGGAGACACAAATCACTCTGAGATTTGATTTCTCTGAATCATAAAGATTGATCATAAAAATCCAGTTATGAGGATCGTTAAAAAATTGAGCTTCAGAGCATGAAATGTTAAAGACATTTGCAATCTTTTAGAAAACTAGTGTCTTGTTCAGTATCAGATTTTAAATCATCCTCTCTAAGTTATCCGAACGCTGGCTTCTTGCTGACAGGTCAAGTAGATGTGAAAAAATGTTGGCATATATGTTTCAAAAGTGAGATGTAACACACCCAATACTGGGATGTCATGATCTTCTCTTCTCAGAAAGGGATTAGGGTCACATTTTGATGGACATTTAATTTTTAAAGATGCAGAAAAATACTTACTGACAGTTTTGAAAAATATTAGTGTCTCACTCTTGTCAAAATCTTTTAAAGCCCAGAAGCATCTCAGCTGTTTAGAACATTCCAGGACTTACTGAGCATGGCAAATGCCCAAGTGACTTCAAAAGTCTAATCACCAGTGCCTGTAAATGGCTGGCAAAAGAACACCTAGAACAGACCCTTTACAGATTTAAAGCAACAGATAAATAGATCACAAAACGTAATGGGATGTTTTGCACTGCTCTGGCCTTGTTTCTTTTATTAGGATGGTGTTATGCCATCAAAGCTGAGTGCAGGACACAGCTGTGAAACCCCGAGGGGACAAAAATCAGGCTCAATATAAATATGTAAAAAGCCATAGTAACATTTCTTGTTTGTAAACTTGCTGGGGTGTCATGATCAGCCTTTGGTTAGGGAGTTCAGGATTTTGACTAAGAAATGAGAGAAGTTCTTTGCTGGTTTTCATCAGTATGTTCCCACCAAAATCTGTTCCAGAGGTGCACACGAGCTCCTGCACGAGAACAGGGTGAAAACACCCCTGAGAGAACAGGACATTGGACTTTCTATGGATCACTTTGGGGCTCCTGATTGGAGTTCTCTGGATTTTTTCCCCTCAAACCACCCCCTAAATGGCAGCAAAGTGAATGTGATGCATGGTCTGAGGAAAGTGCATTTACCTGCTGGTCTGAGCTCCAAAGCTCCAGGAAGGTTAGAGAACTTTTCTGAAAAGCTAATGTGAGCTTGGAGAGTATGAAAAGAAATCTTAGTAACTTACCCTATTGAGCTTTCAGAGGAAGCCTGGATATTATCTAGTAAAACCCCAGCTCTGATGGGCCATTTTCATCTGCAGGAGAAATTCTACGGAAGAGAATTCTTTCATCATCCTATTTTCTAGATGGGAAAAGTGAAACACAGGAAAACAAAATGATTCAAGAAATCCCCAATTTGAACCCTTAGCACCTCACAGGTAGTACCTTTACCCACTGAGCCATGATAGACCTTCCAGCAGACCTCCAGCAAATGAGGAAATTTCTGTCTGGTAATAACACTGAACACCATTTAAATACCAACCAAACCATGAATTTGGAGGTCTCATTTTCAAAGAAACTGAGCACTCCTGTTGACCACTTTTATTTAAAATTGCAACCAGCCAGTATGTCATAAGATGAGGTTTAATGAGTGTGCTGGTTTAAAAGTAAACCGGCAGGAGAAATGAACCCAACTCAAAAGAGTTCAGAAGTCAGAACTACAATTTAATAAAAAGATTACAATAGATACACTAATACAAAGGAAAATTGTTTTCAGCCCTTAAAACCCCGTTGTACAACCCAGCCCCCTGGGGCACAAACAGTATGGTGCTCACCAGCCCCTGTGCTGAGCACCACGTGGTCCCCCTGAGTCCAAAGCAAAAAGAAAAGGAAAACCTGTTTTCCTTCCAGAAGGTTGGTGGTCACAGTCTGGTTGAGAGTGGTAGTTGCAGTCCTGTTGAGGTGCTGGTCCTCCTCTCAGTCTGACAAGCGAGTGAGTGCCCCAAGTCCCCAAACCCCAAGCTTATCTATGCTTGGGTTCAGATGGGAACACCCAGTACCTCCCCCAGGGTGAGGGGTTTCACAAGGGGCAATTTACTCAGTGAGTCACAGGATATTTTGGTCTACTTGATGGCCCATGAGCAGACATGACCCCTCAGGTGGGGTGTGAAGGTGTTAATGATACCCAGAGGGGAGTTATCACACCTGACTCATTGGTGTGTAGACAGGGAACCCTCTTATCTCTGTTTCCTCATGCACCCAACTCATAGCCTGAGGTGTCAGGTGTGTCCTGGGCAGCTGTTGCAAACAATGCATCACTAACAGTTCATGATAAATGGCAGAGAGGGTATGGAATACACAGTTCCAGTTACATTCACACAGTGATAAACTGGTCCCAGCCACTATAACTAGGACAATGAGTTACAAAATTAGTGATACAGGATCCAAACTTCTCATAGTCTGTCTACAGAAATATATTTTTTCTTTAGCAGGAGAACAGTAGGTATTTAGTCCCCACTTTTATGGAGAGGACGGATCTGGATCCACACTCCCTCACAGTCTGGGACTGTTTGCATCAAGGATTTTTTTAGGCAAAAAGAAACCACAGGGACTCAGTAATTCCCATTTCAACTTGTTAATTTCTGTGGAAAATGGAAAGCCTTGGATATTTCCATTTAAAAGTTACAATTATTTACTTTTTTTTCTTATTCTTTGATGCATATCTGAGTCTCATGGATCAGATATAGTAACAGGTCACGTTCCAATTTGTTCATGCCGTTGTACAGCAGTGCAGTTTTGAGCTTACAGTGACATGTTTATTCATTTTATTTATATTGGCCCATTGCTAAACCAAGCATTTTAAGCCTCCTGAGAAACTTGCAACCACAGGAAAACTGGAATTAAATCAAAATGTCCATATGGCACTGGGAGCATCCTCTTTGGAGTACAAATAGAGATGTGAAGAGCAAAGATCCCTGTGTTCCCCCCCTTCCTTTGTGTGGAAAGGAATATTCACAGCCCTGGTTAGCAGTCAAGCCCTTGGAAAACTGACCCAACCAAAATCAGGGGATTGCAAAATGCCTCTTTTCCTGCATGTACTGGGACTTCTGCTCCGGGTCAGCTCTGCCCTGTCTCTTTGAAATGTGCATTTGTTGTTCAGTTTTACAGATGGAGCCTTCTACGTAGATTCTGCAGTAACACTAGAGGGCAACAACGCGTGAGATATTCAGGATTTCTGAGCCTGAAAATATCTGAGATGGGTGGTCTTCATTTGTTAATTCATCGTTTGCTTCATATGTTTGCTTTAATTTAGAAAGAACTTGTGCTGGTATGGGAAAAGAGGAAGGAAAAGCTTCACAGAAGACAAAAAATTAAATATCACTTGCTTTCTCAGTGCTGTGATATTCTTAAAAGAAAGTGAGAAACTCTTTTGGGAAGGAAATCTGCAACCAGGGAAGAGGTGTCTCTTCCAAACTAAATATTAAAGGACATTTTAGAACCCCTGAAACTTATTTCGTATTTTGGTGAAGCATTGACAGAAAAAATCTCTTGAAAAGGAAAGAAGAGAAAAGGGAAAACAGAAAAAGCAAAAGCAAAAGGGGTAAAGAAGAGCAAAAAAGAGAAATTTCATAGAGATAGGCAGAATTGAAAAAAATAATCTCTTCAGTGGAGGTATGTTACCTGCACAACCCAAAGATTGTACTTTCCTCACTGTGAAGTCTCTCCATAAGATTTTTATTTAAAGGCAGTTGATCTGCCAACTGAGAGTCTGGCAAGGGAGGGGAGGAAGGGTTGGGTTTGTTCTCTTTGCTCTAGAGCCTGCTCTGTCACACTTTCCTGCAGTGTCCTGGCTCACACACTATTGTAGAAACTGCTCCTCCTCAGATTGCCATTGGAAAAGGATGTTTTCTAAGCTTGGACGCTGTTTGGTGCTGGAAAATAAACCAAAAATCTTCCTGTCTTGCTGCTTTCAAGTCTCAAGAAATGCAGGGAGCTGGATGGCTTTTTGCCTCTGGTGATTAACATTTCAGGGTGCATCCAGACAAAACCAAGAGAAGGGTTTGCTCAAGAAAAAAAAAAAAAGTGCTTTCTTTTAGGAACACCAAGTGCCAAATTAATGATTCAGGATTGAGTCTGCAAGAAAGAAAGAGATATAAGTGAGAAGTGAACCTTTAATGGTCTGTAAGAGGGAGTGACTGCTTAGAAGAGTTTTTATAGCACTGCACTTCCTGCTACTTCAGTAATAATAACACCAGCAACTGTAATAATGCCCATCTCTGATATTTCCCTTCCCATCAGCAGAACGCAAGTAATTATGTTCATTTCTTGTCTTAAAGCAAGTGTTACCGAAGAAAGGAACGTGATAATGGGATATTGGCTATGGCTATCTGTGTTTTTAAGCCCCGTAGCAGGACCAGTTTTGTCTCCCACACTGAGGCAGGATGTGGGGAAGGACCAAATATCAAACAAACCCCTTCCTGAGCGCCCAGGTTTTAGACAAATCACCATAATTTCTTTAAAGGTGAGGTGGGGATCATGTCATGGCCACGCAGGGTAACGGGCTCCTTCGAGTAGAAAATGAGTGTGTTTGCAATATTGCAAAGCCTCCCCATTTGTGCTCTCAAATGGGCAGCACAGGACGAGCATGAGGCCACCCGGGCATGGCATGTTAGTGGTGGGTGATGATACCTCTCAGTTCAAGCCAGGCAGCTTAAAAACACAAGGTTATATGTTTTTTAAGAAAAGGAATTAAAGAGAAGTCTTAAAATGCTCATCAGCCTGAGTGGGTTTCATTTCCCCCCCTTCTACAGCCAACAGAAAATGATGAAATGAATTCAGGTCATGGTAGTGCCGTGGTAAAGCCAGAGGCCAATTCATGGAGATTGCTCGGAACAGCCTCTCTGTTTCCGTGTTGCATTTAATGAGCCTTTTGGTTGAAAAACTCGTTATGCTGCACTGCAATTCCAGTGCAGGATGATTATGGCTCCCGTGTTTCCAGCCCGTCCAGGGTGATTACTGAGGGTCCATGGTTTCTCCTTGATGTGCCTTGTTCATGGGCGTGCACTCGCTCTGGCACCGGCAGGGGATGAGAGGGGACACCAAGGGTGTCCACCCAGGTCAGCTTTCCCTGACGAGATCTTACCTCTCACACCAGTGTTCCTCCTGCTAATCCAAACGTAAAGATGAACAGTAAGAATTCATTTCAGCTATCCATTATTAATTTTAAGCAGCCTAGTTTTTCTTTCAGCCGCTTTCTATTACCCACATGTAATGACCCTTGCCCACATAAATCAGTCGGGGAGATTTAATTCGCTTACTGATGAACCCAGTTCTGTTCATTTCCAGCCTCTTCATGCAAAACTCAGAGCAGAATGCTCAGTTTTTCTCTTGATCTTCTTGAAGAAATAAAGGAGAACTAAACCCTTGGGTGAAACGTGGAAAACTGCCCTTCAGCCTCTAAATGCTGACTATAAACTGCAGGAATTTGAAGTGTTTTGCTCTATTGCATTTAGCTCTGCTATGCTCGACTATCCTTGATTTTTGCACTGTCCATTTTTGGTGGATGAGGTGATAATTAAACACACGCAGTCCCCAGAACAGAAAGTGTTATTCAAAACTAACCAGCAAAGGTCACAGAATAAATACATTGACAACTTGCTAAGAAAGGAGATTATCCAAAGTCTTGACTTGGTGTTATTTCAAATCCCAAGACACAAGAGAGTTTTTATTCCTTCTCAATTCCTTTGTTGTTTGGGGATTTCTATGTATTGCTTAGCTTAAATTTCTGTCAAAGCCATCCAATCAACTCTGTTGACTGCTTGGTGAAATTCCATTCTACACTTGGGTCAGTGTGTACTGAAGAGGAAGGTTATCTGCACTATTAAACCTTTGACTTCTTGTCTTTTGAAGAGATCATTTTGCATTTTGCTACGGCAGAGCTGTAATTAGATCTGTTAATTAAGGACAGAATGAACTTTTTAAAAACTCTAAACCCCTCTGCATTTTTGATAAGTTTGCTTAGGTTGCTACTGACCTTCGTACAGGGTTTGCCACTGCTTATTAATTGTTAAATTTTAATTAGGCATGCTGATGGATGTGCTAGCCTTCGCAATAAATAAAAGGTAGCTTCGTTTATAATCGGATATTTACCAGTCTACACTGAAGTTATCTGCTTTCCTAGAACACAGTTAATTTAACACATTTTGATAACAGTAATTGGTGGTCTATAAAAACCATATGCAAACAGATAAATATAATGACTCCCTGGTTCAAAGATTGAATTACCAGCCCTAGCAAACTGAGCTAGGACACCAGGTCTTAAAAACATTCCACAGGCACTTGATCTAAATGACTCCAACAGCTGGTCAGACATTCATGGTATTTCACTGAAATTCCTTCAAAACATGTTTTCCAGAGAATAATCAACTCTTCTTACAGAAAAAGCAGAGCAGTCTTGGGCGATAGAGGAGTAAGGGGATGAAGAAGAGGATCATCTTTCACACCTAAGGGAAATGAAATTTTGCAGCACAAGTGACCAACCTGCTTTTTTCTCTGCCAGTAGTAACTGTGCCTCCTGCCCAGTGACCCACCCAGGGGCTCCACAGACCCACCCACCAAGAGGGTTGTAAAGCCAAACCGTGGGAATATGTGCCAAATTCCCTTGAAATCAAAGGGTACCAAGAATCAAAATAATTCTTTTAGATTAACCAATAGCCCCATACCTGAATGAAATAGCCAGTGTCGATCCTGTTTGATTACTCTGGGGGAATTGGCAACTGCACTGTTCAGCCTGGACCTCCTGCCATTGTCACCTGTTGCCTCTGTGAAGGATCATGAGACAGTCTTCTCATGGCCATGACACAGAGTTAACAATCACCAGCGCCTGGCACAGCACGCTCAGGTGGGTACCTTTATCCCTGATTTCAGTGCCATAGCTCAAGGCTGCACAGCAAACTGGGAAAATCCGGGAGACAGCGCCTGAAGTCCTGGTTCAGGTAGGGGCGAGTGGCAAAAATCACCCTTTAATTCCCATACAGCCCCTGCCCAGCTTCAGAGATCAGCAGCCAAATGCTTCCCACTCATCAGGACCACCAGAGCCGTAAGGAAATGCTGCTGCCACCAGTGCTGATTTTCCAGTTGTTTCACTGTTGGTCTTCAAGAGCGAGCACATGATTCCCTTTTGCTGGGAAGTTTAAGTATCTCTTCCCAAGGACTGGATAATTAGAAAACTATCCCACTGTCTGCCTATTACTGATGAAATGCTATTGCAAGGGAAACTCATGGACATCACGAACTGACCAATATGATCAAGGTAATGCTGTTTATTGCTGTGAAAACACCCCTGAAATAACCCAGATAGCTCACACACTGCACACACACTGCAAACCACCCCGGGACTGGTTAATGCCAATAGCACACAACTCTGTTGGTGTAAAATAAAGTCCTCGTGATCTCTCTCTGTGGCCAATGTTTTTCAATCTTCTGCTGCAGCTTCTCTAAGTTTCCATTCTTCTCCCTGTTGATCTCCACAGAGGCTTCTTAAAAGTAGCTTTTCACTGCAGTCTTAAAGGCCTTGCGGCATAACTGCATCTAAAGCACTGAGGTCGCTCACATGTCCGTTTTCTGCAAGAAATTTCCCAACAAAATGCAACCTCAATTTCCTTAGGGGTGGTCCAAACAGGTTTTGAAGGCTGCTGAAGTGCTCTGCTCAGCTCTGTGTGTGGGCAGTGCCAGGGGTTCCCTGTCCTTGGACCATCTCAAAGCCAGTGGTGGCTGCTGTGTGGTTTGATGCCAGTCCTTCGGGTGGCAGGTGATGCTTTCAAGATTCACACTGCAAGCAGCAGGGCTGAGGATTGACTTGCCAAGGTGATTTTGGGCAGTGATGAAAGTAGGACTTTTCAAAGGCTGGCACTTTGGGAGCTTTCTATCAGACCGTGGGAATATTTTAGTAGTGGTACACCGAGTTGTTAACTGGACTTAACAGTGAGAATTCAGAGACAGGAGGCAAATTCATTTTCTGGGCCCTAATAAGTATGTCTTCCCAGCAAACAAGTTTCAGCAGAGTCGTTACGTGGGACTCAGTGATATGTGTTTGATTATCTCCTGACACTGAAAAAGAGACCTAAGCCAGTTTTCAGAGGGTGTTTAAGCAACCTGTCTGCCTTTAACCCTGGTTTGTCCATAGATGCTCCTGCAAGTCTACTGAGAATCGACTCTTCTCCTTTTGAGATCAGGTAGGATTGCATGCCTGGCTTCACTCTTCCCTGCAATGAAAAAGCCAGAGAAATACCTGAAAGCTTTCCCCCCTTAGAGACCCCAAAATGACATTACATCTTCAGCACAGGCTGGGGCATTCTTCACCGGGCCCTTCCAGGCACAGCCTGACACATTTTACCTGTGCTGGTGGTTTATGTGGGGACCCACACCCCGGCAACACGGTGGTTACTGCAGCAGAAAATGGGGCATGAAATAGGGGCTGAGTATCAGCCTTCTTAATAATGATCTCCTCGGAGCTGTATTAACGAGCTGGAAGGGAGAAGAGCAGAATTTCTTCCCCTTGAACTTAGACTAGCAGCAGGACATGAAGGAGCTGTAATAGAATGTTATTTTACAAGAAGTAAATAATGTAATAGAGTCTATAAGGATGTCAGCAGGAGAGTTAGAACTGTCATAGCATAATCCTGACTTGAGCAGCAATGTGTGAAAAAGTAGCCTGCAGCAGTTTTTCCAGTACTTCAATAATTTCTGCTTTCTCACTGATCTTTGTTTACTCTACTTACCTTGTCAAAAAAATGTTTTACCTTATGTTAAAATGCTAGCTAAAAGAGGAAAATGTATTCCCAGAAATCCCAACTTTTCAAGCATACACGTTTTGTTTTCTTTTCTGTTGTTGTTGTGGAAAAGATGGGAGAACTGTATTCCTTTCACTTAAAAAATATGAAGGGTAGTAAAACCATAAATAAAAAGAAGCTGCCTGTGTCTTTGTTGCTTCTTTTTCCTTCAGACTAATGAATAATTCAGAAAATTGGCAGTATTAGACTTCACATCCTTGTGATATGATGGCAGATTTTCCAATGAGTCCTCAAATGTAAGCTCAGGAGGGTCATGAAACTTCACAGTTACCATTATTGGAATGCAGCAACATCTTCCAAAGGTACTGCAGCACCTTTATATCATCATTGAAGCAAGGCAGAGAGGGCAAGTTTGCAACTAAAGAAAATGCTAAGTATTGAACTGAAGTTACAAAAAAAGGGGAGGGGAGCCAAGTCTCTTTTTTTGTCATTTCTGTTTTCATATGACATCTATTTAAATTTTCTTAAACCATTATTACAGGAATGTTGTAAAGGCAAGGGGGACAACCTAGCCCAAACTTTCAGGATGGTTTTGCACATGCCTTGACACTGTAAAGAATTCAGAGTATGTACCCCCAGAAGAATGCTCTCACAAGCCTTCCCTGGCACAAATTCCATCTGACTTTCCACAGGATCCATGCTCCTATATTTTCCTTTTGAAAAGGTGTCGCTTCTGCTGTTACTTTGCTACCTGGAGCTCTTGCAGAACCCAAGGTCCTCTGCAATTCTCTCACCTCATCCCAGTCAGAGCCTTGGGAATACTGTGCCGTGTTTTAAATTCAAATTGTATTGGCTCCTCTAAGTTCAAGACAGACCTTTCACATCAGTCTGGCGTAATGTGTTTGTATGGTATATTTGTCTTGCTTTTAAGGAAACACATTAAAAACCTCTCAGCGAGAATATGAGATATTGTATTGTCCTTGAAATTGTGTTTGGCCCTTCAAAGCCATTTAATCTCAATCAAAGCAGAGCACAGGAGATAAGGAGCTCTGAGGATGCATTAAAGCGTGTTACAGCGCCCAGCCCGCGTGTGCTTTGGCGCATCCCAAAAGCGCCGTGGCGCTGCTTTAAAGGCTCGGCTCAGAATCCTCCCTGTGCCCCGTTACCCGTGGACCATCCACACGACTCAGAACCTCCCCAGGGCACCGAGCCAGCGTGTGCCAACCAGTGCTGGTAATGGACAAAGCCTTGACACGAGAGATTGGGACACCTCTGGCTCTGTCACGTCACCCGCAGGGTGTGCATTAAATCAAACACACCGGGTAACGGGAGGGAAACTCATGGACACCACGAACTGACCAATATGATCAAGGTAATGCCGTTTATTGTTGTGAAAACACCCCTTAAATAACCCAGAGAGCTCACACACTGCACACACACTGCAAACCACCCCGGGACTGGTTAATGCCAATAACACACAACTCTATTGGTGTAAAATAAAGTCCTTGTGATGCCAATAACACACAACTCTATTGGTGTAAAATAAAGTCCTTGTGATGCCAATAACACACAACTCTACTGGTGTAAAATAAAGTCCTCGTGATCTCTCTCTGTGCCTGTTGTTTTTCAATCTTCTGCTGCAGCTTCTCTAAGTTTCCATTCTTCTCCCTGTTGATCTCCACAGAGGCTTCCTAAAAGTAGCTTTTCACTGCAGTCTTAAAGCCCTCGGAGAATGACTGCATCTAAAGCACTGAGGTTGCTCATATGTCCATTTTCTGCAAGAAATTTCCCAACAACTGGGGGATTGGACAGTCAAGAGGTTGGAAATGCACCATCAAGCCTTTTCATTCAAAAATCACCGTTTGTAATCGACGCTGGAACTGCAGAGTACAGCCAAAAGTCTGAGCTCAGACGGACAGTCGGAACTTCATTGGCAATGAGTTTGGGGTTCTCCATCCGGTCCTGGCACCGTGGGATGACAATCCTGCATGTCATTCCTGCCGGGATCCCGAGCGCTGGGGGCGAAACCAAGCCCAGGCTGCCCTCACAGCTGAGTGAGCACGAGACATTTCAGGGTGACATGGGCAAGTTTATGCTGCCATCGATTTTGTTGCACTAATTCAGAGGATAAACAGAGGACTCAATTCTCCAGAGTTATCAATCTGGCACCTTTCAAGCACATTTAGATTGGCATGGGCTTTTGTTTTCTGTTTTCTTTTTTTCTCCCTTCCTAATTACATGTTAAGTGTAGCAGTGTTAACAGATGTCACTAGAATATAATCTCCAAGGATTTCAAGAGCAAATAACAGTAGGAAAAAATTGATTCACAAAGAAATATTTAGCTATCATGATCATTGAGAATAAACGACATTATTTTCTCAGATGCCTAGTTCAAATACTGGTTTTGGAGTTATTTTGACAGAAGATTTTGTCAAAGGTGCCAGTAAACAGCGTTGAATGACAATCACACGGGAAGAAGATGGTGTAACAGTCAGAATTCTCCAGTCACAAAGATGAAAGGCACTGGATCGTGGTTTTTACAGGGATCTAACCTCCACACCTACAATATGGTTGACATAGTGAAATCCTACTGTGCCAGAAAATACATTTATATTTGAAACATGCTAAAAATACTGCAAGTACCATGATATCCTCGTTATTTTTCCTAGTTGCTTTTTGGGCTTAGAAAACCATTTTTGCATTTCTGTCCTTAATTTGCTAGCTGATTTTTTAAAAGGAGCTCACTAAATAAGTCTGTTGTTAATAAATTTATGGCTGGTTTGACTGATAATTTTTTTTTAAAAAAATAATTATGTAGGAGCCTGAAGTAATGAATACATCAGAATGCCTACTTAGATCCCTTCCAAATAATGTTCTCAGAAGCACAGAGCTCCCTCAGCTTCCAAAGAAGGGGGTGAAAGCTCTGAAAACAAAGCCACTTTAATGCGTCTGCCCCACACTAAAACTGATGCCCACAGAGTTTATAACCTCTGCCATGATGAGAACTGATTAGCAGTTAAGCTTCTTTTTGGCGGTCATTGCCATAGCCTCCTTATTTTACTCTAATAGACAACAGTAATTTTTAATATTTATATTTTGGATATGGCAAAGCAGGTCACAAACAGATGAGAACACTGACCTATAAATGCTTCCCACAAACCCTCTTTGTAGCTCATGTACCAGGACTTTACGTTTATTTACTGCTGCCCAGGTCTATGGCCACAAGCAACCGCAGCAAAACCAAAAGAATGGTCTGAAGATCGACTGCTGTGTAAGACGGGAATGCCCCTGAGCCTTACGAGGACCTCTGCTCTTCACCCTCCCCTGGCCACAGTGCCTGGAGCTGCGTCAGCACCTCCAGTTGAGGCAAGTCCCTGAGCTGGGGACTGTGAAGGAGGACTAGCCTGGAAGAAACCAGCTTGGCCGGCCCCTCAAGGCATGGGGAAAGCAGATGTGCCTCTGGCCGCAGCTGATCATGGCTTTTCTTCCCTTGCTTTCCCCTCCCACTTTGGCCCTGGGCTCAGGGATGAGATCTGCTCCTCTCGCCCATCCTGGGTGACTCAGGGAGTCCATATCCCCCCAGGAGAAAGCCCATTAGCCCTGAAGTCTCCAACAGAGCAGACACTGCCCCAAACCCCCTGAGAAGAGCTTCAGTTGGGTGTGAACGCTCCTTCTCGGGGCCACCCAAAAGCGGTTTCAGCAAAGCACGGCAAAATGATGCACTTCTACCCTCGCACTCCTGCCTTCTCCTCACTGTCCACTGCTTAAAATGTGGACAGGATCTTACTGGCCACCGGTTTTAGGCTCTTAGTTCCAATACTTCTGAAGCTATTTCAGTGATGAACTCTAGATGGAGTTGTTAACCCACCAGATGCATCCGACAGAGGAAAAGACCTTAAATCCTTCTCCAAAACATTTCCAATCCTTGCAATTGTTTGTTCATTTACTAAAAATAGGATATTTAAAAGCTCAGAATGGCAGAAGACTGGAGTTATTGAGGCATGTGACAGACATGACAGATACCTGGTTTGGAAATGCCACGGGACTTCTTGTCCACGTACCATTGTTCACCTCGGAGCACTTCTCAACAAATTCTACACCTGCAGAAAAAGAACAAAAGCCATAAATGCAACAGGAAAAGAACAGGAGGGATTTGAGGATCAAAAAATATACAACCAACCTACCGCTCCCACAAACCACATTCTTAGAAACACTAATAGCCAAATTTACTTGATTACATTTCATTTTAGGAGTATCAATAGCTCCTCACTGTTCCCCAGCTCTCAGTTCACATCCAGCTCACACTCTGATATTTCAGCCTTGTTCTCAGCTGTGCTTCACCACTATTGGAACTCGGCTAATAATGAGCCCGATGTTCAGTAACATCACCTTTGGGTTAAAGCAATCAAACCCGGGTTCACTTTCCAAGACACGCCATCAGCCTATTGAAAATATCAGGATGACATTCCCTGTGCACAATGAGATCTTCCCTTATTGTCACAATACTTGCACAGAACGCCCAGTCTGCAGTGGGTTAAGAAAATCCCCTGGAACTGCATCATAAGCAAATTTTATTCCTGTTCAGTGATTTATTTAAATGCAGTTATCTCTGAAGGATAAGAAACAAATCCTCAGGGTATTCACAGAAGCCGGGAGTTAGGGCACAAGGGGGTTTTTAACCTTCAGATCGAATTAACTGACTTTATTCTAAAATGAGGATGGTCAACTGGGATGATCAACCAAGCATTTGTCCAAGACTACAGAACACGACTAGGAGAGGAGCTCTGCTGACCTGAAGGGGTTTTGAGTAATCTGAAACCTCAGCTGTGGGAGCAAGTGAATTAACAGAGACTACTGGGGCTGAAAACTAACAGCCAGTCCTCAACAGGATCCCGGAGAGCTGGTTGAATTTTAAGATGCTCCTCACCTCCTCCCTCTCTACCCGTTTTCCAGGGGGTTGGGTATGCATTTTCTGATCACCCTCAGCAATATGAAGACACCAAGACCATGTTTGGAAAGCTAGGAAAGCTGTTACGATCTCTTCTAGGCTCATTCTTCAGCTGGACCTGCTCTACTCTCCCTGTCAGCTCTGTGTGATGAACAAGGGCCAAGAGAATTTGTTATGAGGTCAATAGTACTTGTATATTTTCAATACTCACATAGATTCTTTATGTCTTCTGAACATGAAAGAACACTTAATATGTCTTTCTCCTATACTCATCCATGCCCCTGTTCATATATGGCTCCGCTGTTTGCCTAAGGTCAGACCTTTAATTTCCACCAGGGCATTGTAGGAGGTGGACTCGTCCTGAAAATTACCAACACAGACATTTATTATTGCCCATAAGAGCAAGGAGATCCTGGTAGCTTCCATGTAACTCTCTATAATGTTAAATGTGCAAGTTTTCTAATGCAGACAATACCACAAGATAAACTGCACACAGAAAATTGTTCACATTTAGAGGGAGTATGAAGATCATGCCTTTTAGCCAGCTCAAAAGCATGCAAAGTTACCAGTTGAAAACAAAATGAGAAAAATTGAGAAATGTTTCTGATCCCTATGATATTGCAATTATTTGAAATTAAAAACCTCCACACCTAGCAAGGCACTAATTTGATGGCTTGCTAGAAGAAACAAGACATAGTAGTGTATTCATGTTAAGATCCTGTATAAATGGAAGAATTACAGCTAGATGTCTGATTCTCTGTTGCTCTGATTCTCAATTACCCTACGACTGTGTCAGTCTCCTCTGATGAAACAGCCTCAGACCATCAGTGCTGTTTACGCAGCAGAGAAGAAATGGGAATTCTGGCTAATAATTACATACTGGAGAATGCGTAGCTATTTTTTGATGTATTTGATGTATTTGATTTGTGGAAATGCCAAACGAGGGCTGTTGAACTGTCAGGGTGGCCGTGCAGAGCAGCTCTTGTGCCACACATTTTTGGCAAGGCACCACTAGAGGTCTGTCTCTGCCTGTGCTCGGTGGTGTCACCTCTGGCTCCTGGAGGGCCTGGACATCAGCTCGTATTTTGGACCACGACTTGTGCTTGAGACAATTTACCTCCTATAACCTGAATGCTGATACATAACACCCACGTATTGAATTAACTGCTTAACAGGCTGGTTTTCAACAGCTCTTTCCCTCTATAAGGGAGCGAAGGAGATCGTTCTCCTCCTCTCCACAATATGACACTATTGTAGAGAAGAGTTAAAATTGACTTGATAAAGCAATGTGGCATTAGTCTGAGAGTGAGCCAGGAATTATTGCAGGCAGTGGAACTTTTGTGACCGACTGCAGTTGCACCAGGACCTGCCAAAGGCCACTTTACCAAAACAGAGATGTCCCTTTTCCTGTGTCATTTTAATACTCATGCGTTGCTCCACTCACTGGTGTGGAGTTTACCTTTCAGGCTGTGTGTGATGTCAACTAATCCGTCTCATGTTTTGTCCTGCATTCCAGCTGACTCGATTAGTTGGTTTATTAAGGATTTTCCACACTCCTTACCCATGAAGCCAAGCCACCTTGCACCGGGCAGTGTGAGAGCTGAGCTGCTGAGGGAACCCTCCGGGCAGCAGCTGCTCAGCGGAGCACACAAATTCCTTGCCGTGGGATTCGGTGGCTTTGGGTGCCTCCTGCCAGAGAGCCTGCACAGAGATCCACCTCAGCATCACTGCCACCTCTAAATTAACCTGTGGCAAACGAGGCAGCTCCAGCTTCCAGCCGCTCATGCCACCCCTCCACAGGGATTTGCTGCCTCATGCTGGGGTTAAGAGGACCCGCTCGGGTGCTGAGGTTTGCAGGTGCCAGGGGAGCAAAGGGCTCTTAGACATCCATCCCATCTCTCATTCCTTTCTTCTGCCCATATCATAGCCCTTATCACCAGATGTTGGAAAGAAGTGGAGAATTGTGGATGTTTGAATCCGCCTTCAGATCCAGTGTCTTTGGCACACAATTTGGCTGTCCTGAGTGGATCGGGGAGTGCATCCCTTGCATATGTTAAAGTCCTTCAGAGTTAATAGTCATGCAGTTATCCAGCTTATTTTCCCTCACAGTAAATGATTCTTTTGTATGTTCTTTCCTTCAGTGTGTGGACCTGCTATAATCTCCATTTTCATTTAAGCAACTAAATTAGAGTGAATAGTTTGCTGAAGATCCACTCCCAATATTCCTGGCAGACCAGAGAGAAAGCCAGGCATGGAAAAGACAACTCAGGACATGGATACTCAGTGTTTCATCAAGCTGGCAGCAGGCCCTTAGACAAAATGAAAGTTGCACAGAATGCCCAATTACACTGTGGAGTTCAGCATATTGAATATTGTGGAGAATATGAAAGACAGATGTGTTTGTCTGACTAACAGACGGACTTTTTTGTATCGGACTAAATACAAAAGTCCTCTTGCAACAGCAACAAGTCCAACCCAGTGGATGAGCAGAAAAGGTTCACTGTTACGTATTCCTTAAACACTGCCCCCACCTTCCAGACTGCTCTCTCTGGAGACAGGAAGCTTCACAGAAGAGGATTTGTGTTGAGGGTGCCACTCCAGCCCAGAGGAGAGAGGAGAGCTCTCGTTCACCAGGGATATCTCACAAGCAAGTGTCGTTGTGGTTATATAGTGCAAAGAGGATTTGCAGGGAAGGAAGAGCTATTTTTATGACTTTCCTCTAAGGTTCCGAGGCTTTGTTCCTATAAAAAGTATCATGTCTTGTTTCAGAACATCTGGTTCAGGATATGCCACGGAACAAGGAAACAATAATGGCACCGTTTGCATCAGGGCCAGAAGACTAAGCTGGGTGAGTCAATCCAAGTGGTTTTCCCTCTCCGTGGGTGGGGAATCAGGTCCTTCTGACCTGAGACAGGCACCTACCGCACACACCACACTGCCAGGTGTGGAAATCAGTCCGAGCAGGAGCAGAATCAATCCCAGTGAGAGAAGACAGAACCTCCAAGGCAGCCTTTCCACCTCGTTCGACCCAAGCATGGTGCGATGGTTGTAAGGCTAATTTTGAAACTAAGGGCACTGCAATGTTGTTTTAGCTTTGCAAAGCAAATGCCAGTTCTCCAAGAGTAGTGGCAACTGATGGCAGCTCAAGGCTATATCCATTTTTATTCCATGAGTGTACCAGGAGCTAGTAGTGCTGGGAGGTTGTTGTGGGAAACCAGGACATCTAAACAAGTACTTGTGTACATAAATATTCTAAATATGCCTTTAGTAAAGCACTGGAATTACAGAACTAATTACCGTGCTCATCTCCACACCGACTTCCATGTCTGTACCTGTTCCCTTTTAGGGTGGATATCTCATTTTTCATGTGGATCTCTATATACCCTGGGTTTTATTGACTATTATGTGAAGGTCAAACCAGATATGGTTTTTTTTTCTCCTCAGGATCCTGTTCCAAATGCTGCATTTATTAAGCAAGGCCCTTATTAGCAAATGTAGCAAAAAATTAAAGCAAATTAAAATAAAACCAAACATGAGAAGTCTATTTACATGCTTATTCTTATTTAATGATAGACTTCAAAGCATGTTTATTAGATACACTGCCTTAGGGAAGACTGCAGTCAACTCACACCTTTCCCTTTCGTACCAAGGAGCTCTTTGTTTAGCGGCAACTGCTTTACCCAGTGAAAGGCTCCCCCACCTTGATTTTGCCTTTCAAGGAAGCTGAACCACCTCAAAAAAAAATCCTTGTCTCCTTATTTTTACCTCTCAGTTTCATACTGCTCAGTCATTCCTCTGAAACAGTCTTTACCTTCTTTTATTTCTACCATTAATTTTTTTTAAGTTGGCAAAATTGTAACCGAGTAGACATACCTGGAGAATGCCTTTCCTATTTAGTTGAAAACTGTAAATGTGTTGGTTTGGGTTTTTTCCTCAAAATGAGAATATTGTCCTGGATCAATTGAAACATTTTGTTCATTTCACACACCAATGTTTCAGGTTTTATTTTTTGGGATTTTTTTTTTCCTCACAAGCTTCTAAATTATGTTTAAGTAAGCTTATCTGTAAACAAATTCAAAGGACTGCTTTCTGAAATGGAAGAAATAAAGCCTCCAACTATTTTTATAGCTTTCCATTTTTAGACAAAGAATCTTCTGAAGTTGAAAGCAATCTTGTTTATTAACCTGAAGCTGCATTTTTAGCAAGATACTAGTGTTTGCTCATAGTTAAGTTGCCAGTTAGGCAAGATGTTCACATGATGCTTTTGCCATCTTAATGGCTGAACTGATCTTGTGCTTGCAAAAAGATGAGTGGGAAGAATATCTGTGATATTTTCATTTAGACTCTTAACAGGTCCATATTGTTACCACTACCAAACCTTTCAGACACATCAAGGAAATGAAACTGAAAAAAGGAGGAATTTTAGATAAAGCCAGTGAGATAAATCTATGCTCCTAACCAGATGCTACACAATCACACACAGCTCAAGATGCCAGCTCCTAAGTCTGATTTCAGCAGGTCTTACAGATAAGCAATTTAACACGATCTCACTGAACAGAAGCCGCATCAGCCTGCACGAGTCACGGGGTTTAAGGCAAGCAAAGAGAGCTCTGACTATCCAGCCTGATTTGCACTGCTCAGGCCAAAGAATTTCATCCAATAAATCCCACCATCAAATGAATTATTGCTTTCTTCCGTGTAAGCAATCCTTAGATCCAGTAAGTTGTGGCTGAATTATAGCATATCTTTCAGGAGGGCATCCACCTTCCTTCCATGCTGTAATGCTCACAAGGTTAGGCACAGAGCCCAAAGAGCCATCTTCTTTCCCATTTCATGCTGCTGGAAGTGAATCCAGCGATGATGTGAAGGCAAACTCATGCTGTTGGGACATTCGACTACCATATAACACTGCCCTTAACCCATGCCAGAATTCCACCTTTACTCAGGGATGTAAGTACCTCTCCCGAGATGATGGCTGGGGTAATGGGAAGAAACCAGTCAGCAAGAGGACCACGATCCACAGAGGAAGTACTTCTCATTTGGATCTTATCCCAATTTCTTTTGCAAACTTTGAGAAATTTGAAAAGTAAAGCAGAAGTTGGAAGGAGGAGTGAAGAACACAAAATGACAAAGGGCAAGAATGTGAAAACATCCCAGATTTATCTTGTGCCCCCACTGGAAATTTTTGAAAATAATACCCTGAACTTTGGGAGTGCGTGGTGGTTTAACCCCAGCCAGCAACAAGCCCCACGCAGTCCCTGGCTCGCTCCCCACAACAGGGCGAGCAGAGTCAGGAGAGAGAAAGTGAGAAAACTCGTGGGCTGAGATAAAGACAGTTTATTGAGTAAAGGAAAAGCCACCCACACAAGCAAAGCAAAACAAGGAATTCATTCCCCACTTCCCATGGGCAGGCAGTTCAGCCATCCCAAGAAAAGCAGGGCTCTGTCATGTGGAATGGTGACCTGAGGAGACAAACATCATCGCTCCAAACATCAGAACAAAGAGGTTCTGAGTCTTCTTTGGGTCCCTCTTTGCATCTACCAACATACAGCAATGTATAGAGGGCAGGTAAATTCTTTACCTAGGTGCTGGTTTGCGGGGTAAACATGAACATTGATCATAGCTGTGTCCAGATGAATGCAGACTGAAAATGGTCCTATTTATTCTACTAATAAAAATCTGAAAATCAACCTGCAGCTTAAATTTGTGTATCTATTACGTCATTGCAACAAGAACTATGTTTATTAAGCAGAATTCCAACAACTTCAGGGGGGAGGAGAGATTTTTGTTGTTGTAGGTGTTTGCCATTGGTGACATAAGCAAATAGAAGATGTCCCAGCTGCAACCCATTCTCTTTCCTGATTCAAGATTTTAATGTGAAAATGGCTATTTTTAGGCTGGAGCTCATTTGAGGTCGTTCTGTGTCCCCAGCATGTAGCTGATTGCTGATAACCTATTTGGGGAAGTGGGGGAGAACCAGTGCAATCTGCAAACATTACGAATCAGGTTGACTGAAAAGCAGAGCAGAGCTGCAGAGACCTTTCTGAGATTCAAGTCTGATCTCAGATACTCTGCCTTCTCTTGAAGATCCACTCTTTAGTTATAAGTGACACTTCTTTCACATTTTAAATAGCTGGCAGAAAATAAAAAGGAAAAGACCCTAAAATGCTTTTGCCAGACTAGTCAATGCATTTAAGATTAAGCTGAACATTTCTATACATCAATGACCTTTAAAATCTGTTAGGAAGGTGAGATGTTAGGATTTAGTCTCAGCCAGGTGATTGATGTTTTTTTTTTCCCAACTGCAAAGCAAAGCTGTAGCCTGTAGTCTAAAGCCTATTTATAATCCTCTTTAACAGCACTTGGTATAAAGATACAACTCATTTCTTTGTGAAAATAGCCTGGCTCTGCAATAGTGTGATATATTCAAGGAAAACAAAGTAAGGACCAGGAGCTCGCCTCCAAGATATATATTAAAGAACTGTCAATTATTGCCCTGAGTTTGGAGGAATTTTGTTAAATATGAACGCCTGGTGGCATTCCTGCAGGTGAGGTGTCAATAAGGGTGTTCCATTTACCTCCTTACCTTCGGCAATGACAATAAACAACAACGGGAGCAGCTTTGCGGGCGGGGCAGTTGTTCCTTAGGTCGCTTCCGAGGATGTCACTTCATACCACTTGCAGGTAAGTGGCAGTGCAGGAAAGAGCACTCTGAGAGCCAAGTGCCTGTTGACAGCAATGCAGCCCTTTCACTCTCCTTAACCTGGGCTGCTCCTGAGCTGTTCTGCCTGTGCTCCAGGAAAGGGGCGCCCGACTGTAAATGTGTGTGCATTTCATGAGGTTTTACCGCGCAGCTTTTTCCCAGTCCTTAGAAAAGGGATGGAAAGAGGGAGAGAAGGTCTTTTGCATTCGCTGAAGTACAGAAATGGCCCAAATTCAAGCGCTTGGCATCTCAATGTCAAGAGGAAGTCAGACCTTGATTGTCCTTGTGAGAAACAGTCTCAAGCCCAAATGGGCTTTCGAATAAGAGTTTATTCTATGGTAAAAGCAAACGGCGCTGGGTGCGGGGGGAGCCTCTGCTCCGCCAAAACTGCACACAAATGCAGGCTATGTTAAGTGTTTATAGAGTTAATTCATACATATTCATTACATCATATTTGCAGCAAGCGTGGGTAGAGCCCTTCCCAACTCTTCGTTCGCAAAGCCTAGCCATGATTACATCATATGAATATACAGGTTACATCATTATTTCAAGAATTCAACAGATGTTTATCTAGGCTAATCTGTTATCTATACAACAGGCTATAAATTCTCGTATTTCTCCACAAGAAAGTGTGAACATCCTGTTGGCTAAGCTTAGTTTAGCTGTAACTCAGGTACAAGATAAGGTGAGTTAGTCTGTTTTAAGTTCTATAAGGGGCAATTAAGTTTTAGAGTCTTTTTCTCCCTTCCTGAGGTCGCACTGACCTCCTTCATCCTCATTTTGGCACGAATCACTACTTCTCATTTATCATAAAGCCCAAATGGGTTTTCGAATAAGAGTTTATTCTATGGTAAAAGCAAACGGCGCTGGGTGTGGCGGGAGCCTCTGCTCCGCCAAAACTGCACACAAATGCAGGCTATGTTAAGTGTTTATAGAGTTAATTCATACATATTCATTACATCATATTTGCAGCAAGCGTGGGTAGAGCCCTTCCCAACTCTTCGTTCGCAAAGCCTAGCCATGATTACATCATATGAATATACAGGTTACATCATTATTTCAAGAATTCAACAGATGTTTATCTAGGCTAATCTGTTATCTATACAACAGGCTATAAATTCTCGTATTTCTCCACAAGAAAGTGTGAACATCCTGTTGGCTAAGCTTAGTTTAGCTGTAACTCAGGTACAAGATAAGGTGAGTTAGTCTGTTTTAAGTTCTATAAGGGGCAATTAAGTTTTAGAGTCTTTTTCTCCCTTCCTGAGGTCGCACTGACCTCCTTCATCCTCATTTTGGCACGAATCACTACTTCTCATTTATCATAAAGCCCAAATGGGTTTTCGAATAAGAGTTTATTCTATGGTAAAAGCAAACGGCGCTGGGTGTGGCAGGGCCTCTGCTCTGCCAAACACACAGATGCAAAGTGTGTCAGGTGTTTATACAGTTATTTCATACATATTCATTACATTATATACATATTTCACGGTGCTATGCTAAGCAGTCCTCAACATATATATCTTTAGATGGCTATAGCTAAGTTACTGTGTCAGCTCAGTCTGCTGTCTTTACACACCCAGTAATAATTTGTGTATTCCCTGACAAAATGCTCAGGGAGGGCTCACAACAGTCCTATCCTAATTTTTGTACTTTTTGACAAGAGCTCCAGGAAACTCATAACTCGTGACCTCACAACAGCCAGTTTATTTCTTTATGGGTCTACAATAAACCCATTTATTTCTTTACTGGCACGAGTCATATCCATACCTGTAACATCCTTTAGCTCCGACTTCCCAGCCCAACCACCCTGCTGTTTGCCTTTTGTCACCTTGTTATCCGTCAGTTGGGAGCCATGGAGACACACCATCCATAACGCTGCTGATTCCTTTGAGAATGCACGCAGAATCAGTCTGGAGGAGAAAAGACAATGCAGAAAGAGCCGTGCCTGGCCAACACCGCCTATGGAGACTTTCTGCTGGGCCTTTTGCAACCGGACTTGCCTATCTCACATTGGTCTCTCTAGCCATCAGCGCGCTTGCAGCAAGTGTGGGGAGAGCCCTGCCCAAATCTTCATTCGCGAAGCCTGGCCATGATTGTGATGATGATGATGATCTGTCACTGCAATGCCCTAGGAAAGCGGTTTTATGGCCATGCCCTTCCATAGGCCATTCATACCCCTCACCATGGGCTGTTCATACCCCTCACCATGGCCATTTATACCCCTCACCATGGCCATTTATACCCCTCACCATGGCCATTCATACCCCTCACCATGGCCATTCATAACCCTCACCATGGCCATTCATAACCCTCACCATGGGCTGTTCATACCCCTCACCATGGGCCATTCATACCCCTCACCATGGCCATTTATACCCCTCACCATGGGCCATTCATACCCCTCACCATGGCCATTTATACCCCTCACCAGGTATTTGCCTTCCTTCTGGAAGGACAGGCTGACTAATTTTTTTTCTCCTTCATTGTGTTTTTTCCTATATGAAAGGCTGCAAATAACACATCAGGAAAGCATCAGAGGCGGCTAGCAAAATCTCTTTGTTTTACCTAAAGGGTTATCTATCCCTTCGAGCCTGTCCTGCTCCATGTCCAGCTGCTGCCACCCAGAGCACATCTGCTCAGTGGGCTGGAGAAGCATCAAGCACACATCATGCACTCGGGTTTCAACCCTGCCAGCACTGGATTGCTTGCTTTCAGTTGTTGAGCTGCGATAAAAATTCACAAGGAGACACATCCCTGATGCCTCCCTGCAACTTATTTTTGAGTTTTCCTGTGTAGGACAATGTGGAACCACTGCCTGAGTCCCTGCAGACCCATCCCCTTGTGCATCCAGTCCTTCCCAGCCTGGATGGATCTATGACTGGTGCTGTCTACCTTGGCACCCTCTGTCTTACAAGGTGAAGAATTCCTCCCTGCTGGCACTCAGACTGATGGGTCTGTCTGCTCCCTCCAGAGCTGAACATCTACCCTTGCTCTTTACCCCAGGGCACAGTTCCCTGCACTCTGCAGCTCCCACCCCCTGCCACTGTTCACCTGCCTCTTGTTTTGTTTTGTTTTTTAATCCTGTTTAGTAAATAGAGGAGTTGGCCCTGGGGTTTTGCTCAGTGGGATTTTAACACGAAAGGGATGCTTTTGAATTTGGCAGTGTCACCTTCTTTTTGCAACAGGACGGCATGTGTGTACACTGGCAGAGTAAAGTATTCCCTGTAATCACAGGCAAGGAGCTTTCTAGACTGTGGATGTCCCAAGAACTAGGTGTGAAAGAACTAACATTTAAAAACACATAAAGGTTCAGGCTCAGAAAGGGAGCCTGAGTTGAGCACTGATCTGTCTAGACACCACTGGGACTTAACTGCGGTGTAGACTCTCGAAAAACCCAACAAAATATGCTTTTGAAAAGGGTCCAAAGACAAACAATGGCAATGTGATCAAACCTAGAGTTTCTGGGGGCAAGGAGAAGGAAATAGTAACCAGCCTCTCAAAGGAAATACTGAATCAACATAGTGGAAGGAATGATTTTATTCTGTGTAGTCGGTTTGGAATTTCCAAGTTCCTCTGAAAGCACTGCTGGAGGAACAGAGTGTATATATTTATTTTACCTGAAAGTGATACAGGAACATATGCTGTTACATCTTGATATGAAAATGTTAACTGCTGGTGCTGTGCCTCTCAGGAAAAGAAGCAGAAAAGAAAAGCAGAGCTCAAGGAGCAGGTAAACATCAGTGCTACTGCATCTTTGTCTGCATGTCCAGCCTTTCTATTTTGGTTCTTTGCTGAAAGGAAGTACAGGACCATACCTAAGAAACATGACTGTCAGCATTCATTAAGACCAATGTTTAATCTCAGTTGACAACATCAATGTCAGAATCGTAGCTGGGAGCTGGCAGCATTTCAGTAGAGGATTCTTCGGAGCTCTTACACACTACTTCAATAAATAATCCTACTGGGAAATATGGAGAGGAGCATTTAAAATGATTTCAGCTGGCACGTCACTACAAGGTTGAACCATCATGTAGTGATGTGCCCACTGCCTAATTCCACTGTGAAATGTTGAAATACAGCTTTTAGCTCCACAGAAGCATGTAGGCCTCTATTTACATGCAAATTAATGCTATTCATGTGTGAACTACAGCAGGTACTGACTCTGCCAGATGGAATAATTTGGGGATGGGCCCATTCTCTTTTGCTGAGGGCTGCATGTATTCTCACATGCTGTAGATAATTGTTGGAGTTTCTGTGTCACCAGAAGTCCCAATTAAATAGCCATTTAAATAATTTACTTTTTTTTTTCCCAAGCGAAACATGGTCATGCGTGCAGTTGCATAGACCAAAAATAATGATGACTGTAATCACGCTTATAATGCCACTATTAGTAATAACATCATTAGCAATGAGGGAGAAGCAGCTGGTTCAGGGCAGAGCATCAGGAAACCTGGACGTGTCACTGCCCAGTGATTCTGGACGTGCCATTTCATCATCTCTTTCTTCCCTTTGTTTTCATCTGAAAACTATCCATGGAAGGCATAATACTTTATTCAGTTCCTGATCTGAAGCAGGCAAAAAAACCCCCCACAACCATTACTGTGACCTTTACATGCATTTTGCTGCATTAGCCCCCACTTGACCTTCACCAGCAGTGAGGGTCACTTGATTTTAATCAATGGCAGCTTCTTTGCACAGAATTAGGAGGATATTGCAAAGCAGCAGGTGGCTAAACTGACTGATGCAAACAGGCCTGGCTTGGCTGATAGGGTTTTATTTGAAGCACTGGTATGCCTAATATTTCTTCAATTATCATCAGCGAGGAAATCAAGATATCAGTGTGTGAACCTCCTCAGCGTGCGGTGGGCAATTTTATATGAAACGGCAAGAAAAACAAGACCTGAGAGGAATCCACAACAGGATCAGCGGATCTGTTTACAACTGGAAGCTACAAAGAGGTTTTTAGCCAGTGATTTTCATTCTCTTGAAGCTGGAGATGCAGAGAGAGATTTTGACAGTTCCACAAAAAAAAGGATTTAATCAAACTGAAGAAAATGAGATAAACTTTGCATGACAAAAGAAAGGAGGAAAATACACCCATCTTGCATAAACAGGCATCTCCTGCTCTCCTTGAAACCTGTTTCTCTGGTGTGGAAGTGCAGTCACTGGCAGGGCTGTGCCCGACCCTCCCAGAGCCCTTCCTGAGCTTGCCCAAGCCCACCTGCTTCTGCCATGGACACCAGCAGGGGAACCAGAAAGCAGGGAGAAAGGAGGACAGATAAAGTGAAGACAACCAGCTGCATATCCCAAAATCTAGAAATGGAAACGACCAGAAAGATCATAAACAAACAAAAACCACCCCCAAACCCCACATCAGAAAAATCTCTAAATTCAGGCTAAATACACAGCCATTGGGAAGGTCAGCAGAGCCCTTTCCTTTCCCAGTTTCTCCTATTCCAGATCCATTTCATGAGCATTTGGCTTCACTGCTCCCACCCCCTGGAACAGCCCCAAATGCCTTTACACTTCCACGTCTTTAGGGCTAGTGCATGGGTTTGCTTCACCTGTCAATGTTGGCCAGCACTGCAAAACACAGACCTACTGTGGAATCATTGCCTTGGGAAATGCAGCATCATCTTCCAACCACGGAATAAATCCCTTTATGGTAATCCCCAGTTCACAGTCAAAGATATTTCTCCCTAAATATAATTTCTGAAAGGCCATTTAAAAATAAGATCAGGCAATCATATATATTCCTGCAGAAGGGAAAAGAAAAAACCTAAGGTGTGAGCAGCACATCACAGGTGAAATGGCACACAGTCAGGTATTATTGCCTGAATGGTTTTTTTCTGCAGCAGACATGAAAAAAGAAAAGCCAGGAAATAGTCTATTCTGTAATTTTGGCTTTCTCCATGTGCTTTTTTCTAAGAGACTAATTGTTTGGTCGTTTGTTTTGTTGTTTGTTTTTGGATTTTGTTTTTTTTTTTTTTTTTTTTTTTTTTTTTGTTGTTGTGGATTGGTTGGGTTTTTTGTTGATTTTGGTTGTTGGTTTTTTTTTTTTTAATTTAACTTTTTTTGGTCAAGTCTATGGGATAACCAGAATTACCCCAGAAAGTGGAACAAAGGGTGCTACCATGAAGGTAAAATCCATTCAGCTGGTCTTCACGTCGGGGAGTGGCAGGGCTGGATTTGCTTGCCCACTGACCAGCAGCTCATCAGCACAGACCTGCCTGATGTGTGGCACATGGAAAAAAGCCCAGACAAAGGAGAAACAATGACCAGCTGTTCCGTGCTGCACTCTTCCACAGGCATTAGAATCTGCTGCACTAAACTGGGTGAAAAGCCCACCTAGTTCTGTTCTGGGAGCGACCAGAGAGGGAGCCCAAGCAATGGGAATGCACAAGGAAATGCTTTCCCTGCTGTCCTCAATAATTCAGTCTCTGTGACAAAAGATTTGAACAGTCTTGTCACTAATATGCTTCTCCTTAAAGAGTTTGATCCCATTTTGAATCCATGTTTAATTTTATTTTCTAAAAATCTTGTAGCGATGAGTTTCACAAATTAATTACACAGTTTGTGAAGGAAAACTTCCTCTTCTTTCTGTTAAACGTACTCACCAGCAAGATCTCTGGTCATGTTCTTGCACACTCATCTTGAAAAGCAGTAAAGTATTAATTCCTGCTACTTTTCCTTTATATTGTTTAGGATGTTATCAGCTTCCATCACATGCATTTCTTTTATTTATTTTCTGAGGCAAAGGCTCCTAATCTGTGTGATCTCTCCTCCTATTCTGAGCATTTTTGTTGCCTTTCTCCTCTTTTAATATTCTGCCCTGAGCATTACTTTGGACTTTTGAGTACTAAATTTTATCTGCTGTTTTATTGGTTCTGTGAGTTTAAGGTCTAAGCTTTTCAGCTTTCACTATCCTGATAATTTTTTTATTGCCACTGCACATGAACCTCCTCTCCAGGATCTCTGATAATGCTCTGATTAGTACAAATCCCAGCTGAAAGCCTCGGAGTGCCTCCCTTCAATGGAAAAACAGTGCATGTATTCTTATCCTTTATTTCTTATCTTTTAACCAGTTTCTAATACTTGAGAGGACCTTCCCTCTTATGCTTTGACAGCTTAGTTTCCATGAGAGTGTTTCATGAGAAACCCTGTCAGGCGTGTTGAATGGAAACCACTTGGATGAGATGTTTGTTATCAGGAATTAGAATATTCATTCAGGACCAGCAACCTATGGAATGGACTATTTGATTTCTGGAGAAAAGGGAAAGGAATTGCAAATCATCTAAAGGATGTTTTCTGACATCCTATGTCAAAGTAGATGCTGGAGATGACATTAAAATATCATAATTTCAGTAGGTTAGCTGATGCTTTAGTAATATCTGATGAACAATAACACTTATAATTTTCTCTAAATTCTATGTAATCCCACCTTCACTTATTTTATTGTTTTTTTAACCGAAAATGAAAATGAAAAGAGGGACGACCTGCCATTTAATAGAACAAGCTGAACTCGCCTTGGAGCACATTTGCGTGAGGCTGAAGGAAAAGAGGAGCCAATACTGAGTGCCAGAGCCCCTTGGCAGCTCCCGTCAGCCCTGGCTCAGAATGCCAGACCTGCTTAAGGTGCCAGCAAGGCAGGCTGAGAGAAGTGTCAGACTCTCCCCCTTTGCTGCCGTGGGCTCCACAGCAGCTCATCAGCCCCAGGAGCTCTTCCCTGCCAGCCCTGGCACCTCCTGCAGCTCCATCCTGGCAGTGCCAGCCCCCAAAAGCCCCTCTCCTGCAGCCTGCCCACCTTGGCACCTTCCCTCCCCAAAAGCCAAGGAGGCACTTCGGAGGCAGGGCAGGGCAGGGCAGGGCAGGGGGCTCTGATGTCCTGCCTTGGAACCCCAGCAAGGGAAGGAGAAGGGTGGCACAAAGGCTTTGGGGTGGGGGGCAGCCAGGACCCCTGGGAGCCAGAGCCATCCTGCTGACCCCCCTCCTCCAGCCTCCCTCTGCCAGGAGCCCCCCAAGCCTCCCTGCTGCCATTCCCAGCTCTTGTCCCTTTTCCCAGCAGGATCCTCAGGCTTCTGCTGGCATTGCCCCTGCCCAGCAGAGCCCACTGTGCCATCCCTCCCACCTGCACGGTCCCCACTCTGCTGGGAAGCCGTGGAGCAGCGAAGAGTAAATGGGAATTTATCCTGCTGCCACTGAGGAGGCCCCTGCCTGTCTGAAATATAAGTTATCCCGGTAATTTGGAGAGCTAAGCAAAGCGAGCAGACAATCTGCATGAGCAGGCTTTCACATCCGATTTCCTTCTGGTCAGGGCAGGGAGAAAAATAATTTACCGAGGAAATGATCTCACAAAGACATAACGTAAGAATTAGTAATGTCTAATGTAAAAAAACCCCCCCTCTCTGTATGTTATATATTCTTAAAATTTCATTAAAAGAATAATTTTTCATCTTGAAAAATCCAAGTTAGCATTTATTTTATTTTATAATCTTGTGTTACTTCCTGATGAATAATCACATGGAGATAAAATTCAGATTCATGTGTACCAGGCATTTAAGGATATAAAATATCAGAGGCGTATTGTTAATACCCTAAGCCATATATTGCAAGAATACCAGCGTTAAGATTACACTTAGAAAACATCTGCAAATACTAAGGACAGTAAAGGTCATTAAATAAAATTAAAATTTCCCTGTACTTCAAACAGAATAAAGACTTTGATTTCCTGCTGCAGGTTCCAAGTCCACTCTGTTTTGCCTCTCCAGTTCTGACCAATTTCATATGGGAAGTTATCAGTATAACAGAGAAGTTCCATACAAAGTTTATCTGGAGCTACACAACAATTTTAGAATAAAAACTAAACCAGAAATTTTAAAAGACAAAAAATCCCCATGAAAAGTATCTAGAAACAGTTAATGAGAGAATTACTGCTCCTTAGCAAAATGGAGAACGATTAGAATACTTGATCAGCACACAGTTGAAATTGTTCCTTTCTGAGGTGTTCTCTGCTGGCTGGGAGCCATTTACTCCTGCACTGCAATTGAAGGGAACATTTGCCTCCTTGGTTTTCCACTCTAATATCTCACAGCACAAGCAGAGCTTTTGTTATGCATCAGCAGCTGCCAATATTTTAATGAAAGGCTCCAACAAAACCGGTTGTCCTTTTCTTTTCATTTCTTTTAGCTGGCAGCTCTTCAGAGTTTCACTCCCCAGTTCAAACCAAGTCCGCTGCAGTTTCTTTACACAGTCCTCCAGAACCTCCCAGTATTCTCCCATTACACACTGATTGACTAGACTGGCAGAACCTCTCAACAAACTTCCCGGGTTCTTTTAGTCTGCAAGACTTTTGTCTTCAGCAAAGTAAATTCCCAATTCTACCCTTATCTCGTATTAAACTGGAAGGAATATTTCATAGCGGATGTATTCCTGATGAATCCAAGCATTTGGTGAAGTCTTTAATTTTGTCTCTTCATCCTATATTCTGATTTGTTTCTGAACATGTAAGGTCTTTAATTGCCTATTAGTTTATATAAGGTTTTAATTTTGTATGTATATTTTTTAATTCTTGTCTGAGTGTGCATTTCACTAACACTCCATCGTGGATGTTGCGATAGGCACAAGCCAAATGTCAGGTGCCTAAATAAGCCTGTGCTTAACACATATAAATCTGCACAAGTTAAATACATGTCTACCTTGCTCTTCCCTTGAACTCTCACTGGCAAAAAAGATCTGGGCACTTTTTGCACTGGACTGTGCTGATGTCTCTGTTTTATGCTATCAGTAACAACAGCACTTAACCACCTTTCTTTCTGGTATGATATTCCTGGGACCTTTCAGTAAATCAGTGGCTATCAGGGGAAAAAAGCCAAATCCTTGAAAGGCAATAAATGTCAATTCATTTGTACAACAGGAATAATGAGGCTGATTGCAAAACACTATGGATTATATTCCTATTTATGACACCGAATTTAAAAGCACAGAATTTGCACAGATTTAAGAGTTTTGGAGAGATGATATTATTTTAGCCATTTCTCCCAGCCTTCCCAGTTTCTCTGGCAGTGATATCTCTGCAGAGATATAACACTGCTTGGCGTACTAAATAGTGTCACTTTCTTCTGATTCTGTCAAGTTTTAATGTTGACTAGCACAGGGAAATGTTAACCTCTCCTGTTCTCACTCCTTCAGCGTGATTTCTAATACATCTGACACAATCCCTTGCAAGTCCTTATTTCTCTGTAATTACATTAGCACGATGATGTGCCTTCATCTGGGACTTCATGAGGATTTCATCTTGTAAAGAAAAAAAAAGTCCCAGTTCACTGAAGTACCTTTTTTCTTATGGAACCATCTTCAAAGCCTTAACCTCAGTGTTTCCAGAGATCTGTCAGCTTAGAAGTAACATCTGATTATTGCCATTATCACATTCAGGGCAACCCCTTCTCCCTCCCTTGCCACCCCAAGGTTTTCAGAAAACAAAAACCCGGGGTTTTTTCAACTCTGAAAGTTGTTAGCCAAGAGTGTGACTTAGATTTACCGAATTATTCTGCTGCAGTGTCCCAGCAAGACTTGGCAGAGATTGATTCCAGCCACACCACGCATGACACATATCAAACTCCTTCACAGATGCTTATTCACCCATCAGATTATATAACGTTGACCCTGGAATTGCCGAGAACTGAAAGGAGTAAAGAGAGAGTTGGATGTGTTTTAGCTGGGATGCCAGGTCATTAAGGCTATTCTGGTAAGATAGAACAGAAGGGTCTGATGTAGACTTTCTACCTCAGGCTATGAACTTGTCATCTTACAAGAGAAGTGAAGCCAGTCTGCCTAACTGCCTGAGCAATAAATAGAACCTCATTCCTAGCACGTAATAAAAGCAATGGACAACTTCTACTTCATTTTTTATTCTTCATTCTATCATCTAACATTGCCCTGAGCTCTTCTGGAGTGCTTGTTTAAAAGTGTTCACTGTTGATACCTGTAAGCATTTAGTCATGGTAATGGGGCTATTTTTTATGCCATGAATGTCCTTTTATGTTTACAAATACAGCATCAAAACTTCATGAAGTGGTGGGACATGGTTTACTTTTTGCAACCTGAAACAATGCGTAAGATGGGAAAGACAAAACTGAAGTTATTTCCTAAAAATTTCCCACAGCATGTCTTTAAGTAGACTGGAATGTGAGCGGACACAGGACCTGGGTCATTGCTGCAGAGCAGAGGCATTTCTCTGATGACACAGTCTAATGCTAAACATGCATTTGATCAGATGCTCCTTTTTAAGATGGTTTCTTCCCTACGGCAGAAACCTGCCTATGGCAGAGGGAACAGACAGGAGGAAACACAGCAAGGATGGAGTGGAGGCTCCATTGTTACAAAGGCTGGTTCAGCCCCGACTACTGAAAGAGTGTTCTATAATTGTGCAGGAAATGCATTTAGTGTTTATTAAAAAGCCTACATTGCTGAAGGGCAGCTGTTGCAATGAGTGACTCTTGATATTCGCAGAGTTTAAGGCAGCTGAGCCAGTTTGATCTGTGTCTGGCAGGACATTCATTTTAGTGGCCTCCAAGTTCAGCCCAAAGCCCTGTCCTGGAGTGAGAGCCAACGCCCTGGCAGTGGCAGAGGTGGCAAAGCCTCTGGCTGTGCCACACCATCCCAGCTGTGGCTCACACGGCAGTGCTGCCTGAAGGAGGTTTGGAAAAAGGGGGTTCTATCAGCCCTTTTCCCGTGGAAATGCAGTAAAGCCACATGTTGAGGTGCCTGGATGTCATCTTTCTCAAAGGGCTGCTTTTTAGTTGTCTCATCTTCTCAGTAACAACAAGTTTCCTTGCTTGACAGATGATAAAATCTTCATTCCTGGCCAGTGTGTCATACAAACTGTTAGGTTTCTTCAGAGAAAACATTAATTAAAGGCTAATATATGAGCTTTGGTACTCCTGTCTTCTGAGGAGTATGTTTTCCTTCCTATGAGTGGCTCCAGATTGACCTAAATAAAAACATGTAAATAGAGTGTCCTGGTACGTACACTCAGCTCTTGCCCTTGTTTCCTTAGGTCTTTAGGCTTTGAGTTGGCAGAACTTGTGTCTTCAGGTATTGCAACAAAATAATGTTTACAAACGAGGAAGATAATCAGGTCCCTTTAAAAATCAGGTTTATGGGAACTAATCTAAACGTGGAGTTAACTCATTTTTAAAGCAGCAGCTTAAACTGTCATTAAAGCAGAAAAATAAAGGCCTTTAGAGAGAAGGGAACATTAAGAGGAAGGAACAGAGACATCAGGTTACAGATAGAGCTGTTTCCTGCCCAGCAAACAAGTAGTAGAGCTAACCACTTCATCTTCCACCCCGCATAAACAAGTAGTTGATGATACAATAAACACAGCAAAAGTGAGTCTCAGTATTGCAAATGGCTTTATGCCAGAGCCCAACAGAAAATCGGGCTCTGAGGTTGGACGAGCTCTTTGCAAACAGGCAAGTTAAGACTGCAATATTGCACAAGCTCATTTAAAGCCTCTAAAAACCTTTAAAATTTCTCTCCCTCTTTCAGTGGCACTTTAATAAGGCAATTCCCAATATTTGACTTGCGAAATAGCCTGGAATATAACAGTTGTATCAGCAGCCTGTAGCGAGGCTGCTCCTTATCGGCTCTCTGTGCATATTTTAAACCCCCTTTGTACCACCATGAAAGCCGTACCTATTCCGAGGCTTATTTGCCCAGGGGGAGTAGTTAAAAGTTTTGATTATTGGGCCTGCAGATGGTGGGGCTGATTCTGGGAGTAGCTGGCTGTTCTCCCGATCCCCAGCATCTGGAGACCGCTGGCTACGCCGGCACCCAGTTTTTCTGAAGTAAGTCCTTTTCATCCGAGAACAAATCCGTGACTCGCATTGTTCATTTCAGAAAGCCAGCTCAGTGTCACATCAGCTTTGTCCCCAACTTTAAATATATTCATGCCATCTGTCTCATGGTCTCAACTGGTAAAACAATTGCAGCACAGGTTACGTACAATCAATTCCCAGTTGTTCTGAACAGCTTGAGATGTCTCACATCTTACTCAGTGGCTTGTGAAAGAGCCTGGTAAATGAGTTTTTATAGGAAGATGATCAGTTTAGGATTCCCTTTACAGACATTTTAGATGCCAAGAAGTTCAGATTTTAGCTTGATATCCTTGCACTTTTTCTCCATATGGTTTTGGTTCTTCTTGCAAAGAAATGTGTTTGTCTCCATATGTCTCTTATCTTGAATGTTCAGTGTCATCTTTAATTAGAAATTGAAAATCAGTTGGTTTGATTTATATCAGTATTTGTCATGGCTGCTGTTGTCTTTCAGGCAATCATATTCAGATGTTAATGTCAGATTAAAATTATTCTTTATAGGGTCATAAATATGAAATATGCAATTAAAACCTTGCCATTAAGAAATAACAGAGTGTATGACAGACTCTTGTTCGCGATGCTTCAGTCAGCACTGTCCTTGTGAGAGAGCACTGTGAGTCTCTGTCACTCAGACCCACCGCAGCAAAACCCAGATTAAATCTGGGACTGCAGGTGTGACACGGTTCAAATTCAGACACCAAGGGAGTTAAATTTGCTTTCAGCTCTTGTGATCATGATGGAATTGTCAAAGTGAACGACGACACATCATCCAAGTGGAGAATGTAGGTGGTCCTTGCTGAAAGCTGCATATCAGGAGCAATTGGGTCCCCTTCCATGCCTGGGAACAAAGCCCAGGGGGAGCAAAGCTGTGCTCCCTGGCAGGAGGCAGCTGCTCCCTCCCGGGCATGGAAAGCAAAGCCTATCTATGGAGAAAAATGAAGATTGTGGAGAAGCACAGGCCTGAGCAGGTACTTGCTGCATAGATTTGTAAGCAAAACTACTCTCAAGTCAATTCTATTCCTGAAAGGACATCATATTCCTAATTATTTTTTTGGACTTGGAAAATTTCCTTATGAGGCGACTGCACACAAACCTGTGGGTTCTAGTGACCACAGGTAGGTCCTTGCCTTGAAGCCTCTGGAAAGATCAAGGGTTGTCTTTTTCTTTAAGTGAAAGGAGCCTGAGCAAATGTATAACCTCATTTTGGTAGGTCCTTTTTCATCCCGTGCCTGTAACCAGCATTTCTCTTTCACAGGGAACCCTCTCCAGTAGCTCAGCTGCCCCTTCTGTTCTGTTCCACAGGAGCGCAGCAGTGTGAGGATCTCCAGCACCCTCCCATTACCTTGCCCAGGGGTGGTAATGGGCCCTCAGATAATCCATAAAGAGTGCTAAAGAACCGTGTGCCAGGAGCTGGACACAAAAGAAGCCTTTTACAATAAAACATAGAAGAAGGGATTTGATTTATCCTGCAAATCCCAGGCAGAAACACCGCACGCTCCCGCACGGCAGCCACTGACCCGCTTTCTTCAAACTGGTTATTCCAGAGGGTTATTCCCGCATTCCCAGGGATCAGCTTTGTCACTGGGAATGACTGCAGTGTGTGTGTCCAGAGCTGTATCCCCCCTCCTTGCAGCCCCTCACTATGCTGGGGCAGGGAATGGGGAGCCCCAAGGTTCCTGGAGGAGTAAAGGAAAGCAAGAGTTTGAGAGGACTTAGGGCAGGGAGAACAGCTTGGGTCTTGGAAGTTAGGGAGTGGGTAAAATATTCATCCTACCAAAGTTCTGGAATTTTCTTGTACGAAGAGGAAAGGACACCATTTCAAGCACAAACTGCCCTAGCGGCTCTTCCATCCATGATCAAGCGTCTGGAAAGGTGATAAATACCTTCCAGAAATGACCAGGCTTCTATCCTGTGCAAATTTTATTCCCGTGTAACACTTCTGATCCTTCAGACCAGGTTTAAAGTGGAATTTCTTCTGCTCTCAGCCATTCTGAGTAACCCCATTCTTGGTTATCATGGAAATTGTTGTAGCACCGGAGATGCTTCAGCTCTGTGGGGCTATGGGGACATGGACAATAAAATAATAATATCTAAAGCACTGCTTCTGGATACTGACTTGAGTAGAGTCAGTCACATTTTTGGAAGGCACCCAAGCGTAGTTGTAGCCTCCATATTTTCTTCTCTCCTAATAGGCAAACTGAGAATAAATCAGGGCCTTTTATTGGGATTCAAAAGCAACAACCTGTTACACTGGGCTTCCTGGGTCAGTGCTTTGATGTCTGTGCCAGTATAAATCTGAGCTAAAATGCATTTGCAAACCATACAGGGAGAACAATAAAGAATGTGAAAGCAGCTCAGAGGATGAGTAGACTCAAACATGAATAATTGAGATAGGTTTTCAGAAGAAATTGCATTCATCTGCATGAATAAAATGGATCTGGTCTGGATTTTGTTTCCATCAGAGTCACTGGCAGCACTGCCTTGCCTGTACTGGGAGGAATAGGAACACATCCCCTCACCTACAGTGCACCTGCAATTTCTGCTGGAACAAACTGGTGCAAATGCAGCATCTTATGTCCTTCCTGGAGCTGCAGTCCCCTGTAACACAGCGGCTGGGTGAGAGGGAGAGGGGGAGAGGAATACGAGGGACCACATTCAGGAATTTGCCTGGCGAGCCTTAAGAAGGGTCAGTGAGACTGTGGAGACATAAAGTTTATTGCGAAGCAAATTAAAATGCAAAATATGGGGCCTCATACTGCCATGTCTCTGCAAGAAGTCTGGAGAATATCAATCTAAATTAATTTTGGCCTCTTTAATCAATCATCCCTTTATGAAATACAAATAAAGCCATATCAGTATGACATGTTATTAAGGAAGAAAAGAGAGTTGCCCTAAACTTCTAGTGACAATTTACATAAATGTCATTTGAAGCAGCAAGGTTAGACCTCAGGCAGAGCATTATAATATTCTAAAGATCATCAGCAACTTCACTGTATAGTAACCATGAAACAAAGAGGATTGGTGCCCAGGAGCTGGGGGATGCTGGAAGAGTGGGAGCAAGTTAATTTGGCATCTTTGTAAATCTTAAGAGAGTTGTCATTGCACAAAGGAATGTAAACAACTCATGACAACAAAATGGCCTGAAAGAAGAATGTTTACTGTCATTTTTTGAAAAAGAACTATGAACCTTAACTCATCCAAAAAAATCTGTTTCAGCAAAAGATCTGTGTCCATGGTTATTGCATTTATTATATTACAATATTTGTATTACTGTAACTCCCAAGTCCCTAAATGGAAGTGGGACCCTGTTATGCCACACATTTGTTATAGAGGGATGTTACATGGGCAATTTTATTTTCTAAACAGTGGAGGAATGGAAGGAGACTGATTTCCCAGGGTTGTATTGAACATGGCTGGTTCAACCCCGACTGAAGCTGGGGAAGTGCCATTCACAGGCAGTGCCCTGGTCAGTGCCCAGCCCAGCTCCTGCCCCCTCCATGTCTCTGGCACACACCGTGGGTATTCTGTGCTCAAAGGTTGTCGGATCACACTGAAGTCTCCGTCATAGCCAATTTTCTCATCAGGTCTCTAATGTGTGTTTTGCTTTCTTTCCCTCCAGCCTGTTTATCATTTATTCCCATTCTCCTAGATAAAAAAAAATAAAATAAAAATGAACAAAGACGCTTTCTAAAGGCCATTTCACAGCTTTAGGGAGCTGCATTCAGGAGAGTAATGTGTGATCTAAGGCAAGCTGAGGAGCATTATTTTCCTATCACCACCCCACAGATGATGGGGAGTGACAGATTACGTGTCAGTCACAGCACACTGGGCAAGGGGCCCGTCTGCCAGTAGGTCTGTCCTTTCTGGCTCCAGCCAAAGCATTGTTGAGAAAGAAAGAATGATTTATAAATAGCTCACGCTGAAGTCAGTCTATCGCAGAGGCTGCAGATCAGCCTGGTCTTTATTCAGGCTGTTCAAGATGATGTCTGTACGCTCCTGTATGGGCAGGTGGTGCATACAGAGCCTGTAAGGATCATGTCCCAGAGCTATTCCCTTCCGAGCTGTCACCTTTCTTTGCAAGAAAAAGAAAACCCGCTGTGAGCACATTTAACTTCACTCCCTTCATTCCTTTTTAGCTTCCCCCTCATTTGATAGATTCCACATTAATTTATACTCTATTAGAAAGCCTGTTTTTTTTTTTTAAATAATTTTCAAGTATCTGTTCTTTCTCTGAAATCCTGACAAAGAAGAAAGAACAATATCTTATTAGCAATCATGTTAACAGATCTCCAACAGAAAGTGTAATATGGAGACTTAGGTTTTCAGTGACAGAAGTGAGCAGAACCTTCTGCCAAAACTGAACTGAATCAGCCTGGAGTCATCACAAATGAGTCATTATTCTCTAACCTTTCCCTGAGTGTTCACACACAAGAGGTATATGGATTTTCAAGACTTTCTGCTTACTCTATGAAAAGAAATCTGTCTGAATCAAAGTATGAGAGTCCTCATCATCATAATAAGAAAATTTCTTAGCAGTCCTAGAGGCAGAGTGGCCCCATGGCACCTTTACTCAGATTTCCTGAACTTAACCTGTGGGCAGACCCCAGAAGATGACCCCACACACAGCATTTTGTGATGCCCCAGCCTCCCTGTCCTGTAATTAATTGAGCACAGCTACCAAGAAGTGTCTCCTTCTCCCAGTAAGTGCCAGGAGACACTGGTATGGAGCCAGCTGGGACAGACCTGCTGCAGCATTCCCTGTTCCGAGATGACTGAACTGCTGTGACTTGGTGGTTTAACACAACAAGAACTGAAGTGGGACTGGCTTTCTAATATATATCTTCACCTGGTTTATTTTTAAGTAACTTCTCTGAAATTAACTTTCTGCATTAGCCATTAAACTTGGGGTTTTTTTGGTGCTGCCAATAGGAGGGAAGATGAATAAGGCTATTTCTTTCAGAAGAGGAGTCCTAAGCTGCAATAAAATTTTATTGCCAAAAGCAAAAACAGAACAGATTGGAACAGAAGCTGTGCCCACAGAAGATTTTTTTTTTTTNGCTGCAATAAAATTTTATTGCCAAAAGCAAAAACAGAACAGATTGGAACAGAAGCTGTGCCCACAGAAGACTTTTTTTAAAAATTATCATTAAATATTATTTATCCTGTTTTAATCTTACGCATAGAACATCATTACTCCTGATATATTGACCAAGAATAAAAACCGACAAGTTACTCAGTAGCTGAAGGTGTAAGATGAAGACTAATGAATTACACTTATGTTTTGGGCATAGCTGGAGATCCAGACAGTATGAGTTTAAATGTGTACTTACACCTACCAAAATAATGTCATCTGACATTTTCAGCCATGTGCCTTCTGTCCATCGTGCATCATTCCCACATGTATGAGCAATGACTGCCTGGTACATCAATTATTGTAAAAAAAGAGAATTACACTGCAGCTCATCTGTAATGCTGCGTACACACATTGTGGACTTAATCCTTTGGAGGTGGGGAGAGAAGACAGGCGGATAGACAGACACACAGCCAGATAGATGAGATACAACGTGCTTGTTGCACCATCTACACCCATAAATCACTGAGGCACACAGAGCCTTTTGCCAGCAGAAGGGTGTGGATCAAACCCTGGCTGCCACGGAATGCAGAGGCACCCAAGTTTGCTTCCTTACAGGTTTAGTTTACCCTTTAGAAGAACTCTCTACAACCAAAAGCTGCTTAGGCTGCTTCTAATACGTGACACGGAGGCTTTTATAGCTCTCCCCTTCCTTATGGACCTCTTAACACCACAGTGCCACCCGCGTGTTACGTCTATCCCCAGTGGAAAATGCATCGAGCTCTTCTTCAGTGTTGTAGAGTTCGTGTTTCTGTGTTTGTGGTGTTTTGCCATTAAAGGGGGGTCTGGCTCTTAAAAGAACTTCCTACCAGGAGCAGTGCATGGACACAGACTGGACCAACCTGTCTGTTCCCTGCTTTCTGCCTGCGCTGGGCAACGCTGGGCTGGCAAACAGCAGAAAGACGGCGACGAGCAGTTCTTTGCACGACAGCTGGAAATGGATCCGTCTTCAAAGAGAGCCTGAGTGTTATTCATTGATCATGTCTGTTATTGTCCACATAAATAGAAGCAGCTGATTGCAAAAGTCCTCCGCTTTGGGAAAATGAGGATCACGCTGCCAATTTAAGGCCACACTGCACACGGCTGATCAGCAAAGTAAAGACGGAGGAATGGGAGTGCTCTGCCCCAAGGTAGCAGGATATTACATGAGTTTTGTGGCTGATCCTCTCCTAGGAGCTCTTCAAAGCAATTAAAAGTCTAGGCAAGCTTTTATTTATAAAGAATTGGCATAGTTCATTAACTTGAACCCTGGGATGCTGATTTACATGGGTCAGTAAGCAGTTACATGGAAGTCACTGACAGGGAAACCAGACACCCTGTTAGCAAGGGTAACTAAGTCTCAGAAATCTGGGCATCAACTTAATCAGCAGCACAATTTTAAAGCTTCTGTGCCATGAATTGTTTCTGTTATGCACAATGGAATGGATGTGTCCCAGGCCAGGTTGGATGGAGCTTGGAGCAACCTGGTCTACTGGAAGATGTCCCTGCCCATGGCAGGGGGTGGAATGAGATGAGCTTTAAGATCCTTTCTAACTCAACCCGTTCCATGATTCTGTGATTTTATGAGTATTACAATATCCAGTTACAAATAAAATTATTTGATTAGGTTATCTACTGCTCTTGTGGTCATTTTTCTACTAGTGCTCCCCTGGCCAGAGGAGGCACTTACAAAGTTTGGTGGTGATCCTTCATTGTGAAGATTGAAAATTTAATTAAAATGCTACTGTTTTTTTTTCTTTAACCAGTAACTTTATTATTGGTTCATCTCAGACAATAGGCCTGCTATTTCCCCTGAATCTTGACACAAAATGAATTCTGCAGGTTGTTAAGTGTCCCTAAAATCACAGCAGCCATTTCTTGCAATGAATCCAAAATAATTATGTTTTACTCTGCTCCTTCATTCCTTTCAGTGGTGGGAGATCAGAACCTGTCCTATCATCAGCTAGAAGTTGCAGGGGATAGACTCGGCTTCCAGAAGGAGAAATGTAGGAAACAACCTCACCAAGGACCCAGCAACATCATTTGGAGGCTAAACACTTCTAAAAAACTTCCTTCAATGTTTTAGACTCCCTTAAAACTACAACATAAAAGGACCATGTTATCAAAGATTAAAACAAATATCTTTTGTCTTAGTGTCCTCTGAGTCGAGCTATTCTTAGAGAAAGAATAAAAAATGGAAAAGCAAAGAAATAAAGGCTGACTGCACCACTTATCTCTTTAATGTACAGAAACAGCAGTTCTAGGCTAACAGAAATATTACTTAGCCAGATCCTCCTGGTTTGGTATTCCAGTGGTGCATATAGTTCTAAAACAATATTTTAAAATTGAATTCCTTAAATAATTATTCACTGTAAAATATATTCAGTCCATAGAATTTTTCCTT
>VWZG01006668.1:72908-87283 GCA_013396735.1 Grallaria varia | reverse complement strand
TTTAAAGGAATGAACCTGGAAGTCCTTATTAAGGTAAGACGCTGCAGGGGCTCACCTGAGTTAAGAGCTCAGGAACTGGTCCTGCGCATGCACATAAATTGCTTTGGGAACTGAAAGACTGTGATGTAACAAAAGAAGGGTCCATAATGCATGCAGGCTTCTGACAGTTTCTGCAAACATCAAGGAATATAACACCCACCCTTAAGACGTTTCTTCTCTGATTATGAAACCCCTACTGCAAGGAGTCCAGCTTTGCATATGCCAGATAAATCAGTTTTCCAGCCTGAGCTATCTGGCATTTCTTTGAGTGGATGATGAACTTGTTAAAAATGAAATAGAGAGTAATGGGTAATTTAAATGAATCACTGCACGCAAAGTAATTTCTTTAAACTATCTGCCAGGTAAATCTTGAGTCATCAGCATGACACATTTGAAATTTTAAAAACGTGAACATATATTATTTAAATACTAATACCATTAATTGACGTTCAACAGAGTAGAATTCATTGTTTAAGGGGAACATCCCAAGATGCCTGTGTAACAAAAACTTCCAAAGTCAAGAGGAGTTGCACCTACAGATTAAGAACAGGTTAGAAATGTGCCACTATCCTCTGTCAGACAGGCCAGCCTAATGTTTCCCTTTATTAAATTGCAAGGAAGGACATTCAAACTTTGTATGAGGAAGGAAAATGTTATCTACCTCATTATCTAGAGACCTTCTACTGGGCAAACTACAGGAGGCTCAGGAAGGCAAGCTCTGTGGCTCCCGGAGAATTGGGATTTTATGGGTGTGAGCTGTTTGCAGCAGCTGTACAAGTGCACAGCCCTTGCCTGGCGTGGCTCTGCTGAAACACCTCACTCTAAATGCAGCCTGACAAAGTTGGAATTGGTCAAAATTGTTAATTATCAGTTTCCCCTTTAAGAACAACACATACTTTCAGGAAGAGGCATGTCTGGGTAAGGACACGGAGGGGTGGGGTGGATTGGATGGAAAGGATTTGAGACGGGGAGATTGTGTTCTCCTGCTGGGGGAGATTTTCTGCACTGTTGGTTTTCGATCAAATTTTCATCAATCCTAGCAGTGAAATTCAGGCTTATTTTCATATAAAGCCAAAGTGCTACGAGGAGCAGCTGGGCAGATTCAGCAGCCTATGCAAGTTTTGGGCAGGTCTGAGGTGAGGATGGGAGGTGTGCAGGTGAGGACATTTTGGCTCGCAGGTATATTGTCCTTCCCTTGGAAGACGCTGCTCAGTGCTTTGCAACACCTCAGCTCCACTCCTGAGCTCAGAGGACATGGACCAAGGAGAGTATGGGATGTACTTCCAGCCTAACAGCAGGATCAGGCTCTACATGGCCATCACAAGTTTTTTCTGGTATGATTTTTAATTATGTCTCAGTATTTGGGACATCTTCCCACTACCATAAAATACTAAAAGAACCAATTAATCATATGTGGCTTAAGCGGAACATCCTTGTTCTGGGAAGTGCTTTCCCTATTGACATTATTTCTTCTGGAAGGGTAAGAGGTTGAGATCTGTCATGGGTTTAGCTTGGGAGCATCACTGAGGTTGAAAGCAGAAATGAGGAAAAAGGAAAAATGCAGTGTGTTCAACACAACACGTTTGGAGTTTTCAAAAACACGCATTTCCCTTGACCAGGCCTAAAGCAAAACAATGTTATGCTATCGTAAGTTATTTTGCTTTCATCACTGGGAAACCAGAGTGTTTTTTTAAACAGCATTAAGCAATAGGATGGGGTCACATGAGGACTGATGCTAAATTGAAGAAAATTGAGAAATCTGTTCTTTAACTACAGTTTTCTGTTGCATTTGAACTTATTCTTCCCATGGTGATTTTGAAAGCTTTGCCTCACACTAAAAATAATTAACCTAACACTCAGTAATGCATTTGAAATCAATAAAGTTAAACAGGTATACAGCTAGTGGACTAGTATCACCTATTAGAACAAATTCTGAAATTATCTGGTTGCTTCGTGTCAAAGGGTAGTATCTCATTGACTTCAACGAGCTTGGAATAAAGCTCTAAAATTCTGTCTCACTAGATTTTGGATTTGTGCGAGAACAAAACAAGACAGTTCCACTGAAAGAAATGGAGCTACACTTGTAGAGAGTCAGGGTAGAATCAGAACTGGGATTACTGTAATTACATTTTTGGCAATAAGAGCGTAAGAGAGTTCAAAAGCAGTTTCTTATTATGGCCATTCTGGAATAGCATTTCCCTTCTGCTTGTTTTAGTAAATATTTTTATTAGAACAAAAGTGTTTCATAGGCATCATTCATATTGCCAAAAACAACTGGATTTACAATTTCTTTTTATTGCCACTACAAGAACACTAACTCAAGTTTTGCATGCAACGTAAGGCCATGGAATGACAATAATCTTATTTTTATAGCTCTACACATGTAGAATAGCTTAGGCATTCTTCTATTACATACAGATAAATGGCATTACTTGGTACCTGCAGCTGACAGCCATGGATTGACTTTCTCTTGCCTTCATGTTTCTAAACATAAAAAAAACCTGTGCCAGTTCTTCAGGTTACACAGACATCCTCCATTTTCAACACATTTCAGCTAAAAAGCTGTGTCTGTTTAATGTAGTTTACAATCCTCAGAAATGCTGTAAATATTACACGTGGAGTCACCCCAGCACAGGACACTTTAATAATATTCATATTTTTGCACAGTTCACTGCTTGGCTTTGTTTACACTCAACGCCCATCTTTCTGTCGACTTCAGTAGCCTTTAAATCTTCCCTTTAAAAACTACACTAACAGTCCCTGCACAAAAAGCCACCTGAGTCAGGTCAGCTATGACCCTTTGCTGGAATACCTATTAAATTAAGTATTTGGGGGGAAATAATATTCCCAGTATAAACAACCTGCTGCAAACTTAACATTATCAGAACAAAAGAAGACAAACTAGCATGTCAGTAGATGTCAGCCTGGAGACTGGACAGCACATTGAGTAGGCAGAGCCTTCCATCTACCCTAGAAGATGGGAAATGCGTTGGGAATTGCTGCAGGAGGCTGTGCCCTGCAGGACAGTGGGGTGCAGGGCTCGTGTCGAGGAAATCAGGGGGTCCAGGTGTCCAGGACCTGGACAGCCTCTGACTAATGCCAGGGGCACAGCAGGAAGGCTTGGGAATCCAGCTGGATGCATCCACTCTCCCAAACAATTTCATTGCAGTTTTGACTGGATGATTGGCCCGAGGAAGAGGACACAAGCAAGTCAGCCTGTGCTCCCAAGGTCAGCCCTGGGGAAGGTGTCATCAGGGAAATTGTCACATTAGAGCTGCTGGGGGGGCAGTTCAGAGCTTGCTGTCCCTTTGCAAAGGATCCTTACACTTGATTGTGTCTTTCCAGGTGATTTTTGCAAAGAAGGGATGGCACTGATGAGCAGGGGAGGGATTAAATGCAGGGCAGCTGATGAGAGTGGGGCCTGATGATGATGGTATTTCTACCAGTCCCTGTATTTGACACGTCTGTCCAAATAGAATTACAGGGGCGAATTCGACTCTTTTGTAAGCTCTGTTTGATTGGGACAGTTGATGTTTAACGTCTGCCTTTGATTTCCTGGCTTTATAAAGTTACTCCCGTGGTTCTCATTATCTAGCCCAGACACACCACTAAGTTAAAGCTGGCAAGGTGGGGAGGGCAAGATTGAGGCCAACAGCAGAAAGCCCTGACAAGTACAAGCTCCCTGATCTTTAAACAAAGCAAGCAACTGACAAAATTTTATATATGTTTACATGCATATTTTGCCATTAAACATGATGCAAAGTTTGTCATAAAAAACAGAGTGTACAAGCAACGTGCCATTGCTTTATTTCGAAGTGTGTGCCCAGTGGAAGTTACTGGGAGACAGTAGGGGAATGTCACTGTGAAGAAATGGTTGGCATTGTTCACAGATGTGTAATTTCCAAGCTGATACACAGTCTACACACAGCCAGAAGAAATGTGGGACCCTAGACTTTTTTTTTTGCTTCCCTTTAATTTTTTTTTTCCCCACTTGGAAATGAACATATTCTATCAGTGTAGAAATCCCAGAGTGCAAATGTAGTTTCCCACAGCCAAGCAGAGCCCCCGTAACATCTCTTGTGTCCATGTACCCAGAAAACAGTTGCTTTAACAGTATTAACAAAATTGACAACTTGAACATTTCCTCAAGTGGCAAAATGGGATATTTTTGAATACAACTTTACTTAGTATATTGTTCTGTTATGATTTAACCTTAAGAATCAAATGGAATTAATTCACCTGTCTACTACACTGCGGAAGTTAAACAGAGAGGCCATAGACTCAAATACTTCCTGAGCATTAGTAAGACACACATAAATGAGAAAGTACTGCTCTTTTTGAGGTGAGCACCATCATTCTCAGGGACCTGTCCTCGTCCTCCACAGTTTGTACCAGTGGTAGGTGTGAGATGGTTACTGACACCAGTGTCTAAGGCAAAGACCATGGAAGAGTAAAGTTTAGGAAAATGACATGATGGGAAACTACAGCAGAAGGAGCAGTGAAGGCCTGGAGACTATTTCAAAGTGTTCTCCCTCCCCAAGATATTTATGTCTATAACAGCAGTTCCTGGTATCAGTAAAATCACAAGCATTAGTCTCAGGAATTAAACTTGAGAGCCAGTGATTAAAGTGATCTATTGGCCAGATGTCACTCCTGCTACTGCACATCTGTGCACATCGGTGTTTCCACCAGAGCAACTAAATCTAGAACAACTCCACTAGCCTTATTCCTAATTAAACATTTATTGAGAATGCTATAGATGTTATGGATATACAGTGAAAGTAGGGGTGGTCCACTATACATCATTTCCACACAGCTTGTTCATTGTACATCATTTTGATAATCTAGAAAAGTTCTTTGCAGTTTCTGTTCTGAGGTATTTATAACACAGAATAAATTACACAATCTAAACCCTTTATATATTGCTATACTGTAGTTGTATATAACCACTAATTTGGTGAACTAATCTTCCAGAACTTCTTGAGCAGGCACAAAAAACATACAGAAAATGAAGTTTTGAGCTTACAGAAACATAGAGTCATGGAATGGTTTGGGTTGGAAGGGAACTTCAAGACCATCTTGTTCCACCCCCTGCCATGGGCAGGGACACCTTCCACCAGCCCAGGTGGCTCCAAGCCCCGTCCAACCTGGCCTTGGACACTTCCAGGGCTCCAGGGGCAGCCACAGCTTCTCTGGGCACCCTGTGCCAGGGCCTGCCCACCCTCTCAGAGAGGAATTCCTTCCTAATAGGTGATCTCAGCCTATTCTCTTTCTGTTTAAAGCCATGAATGTTGTGCATACCTAGTGGGGAAGATGCTAATTTACTTGTGAGTTGATGCCAGTCAGTCTAGGATTTTCTAATTAACAGTAAAATATACCAACTATGCCAAAATAAACAAAATATACCAAAAGATAAAGAATATTCTAAAAATATTAAATTGTCTAATTTCCATCTCTTGTCGTTGATCAGAACACTGGTCTTGAGAGAGAAAAAAGTAATTTAAAGAAATTATGTCTCTTTTTGCTTAATAACATTCTCTCTTTTTATTAAAAGCCTTTTATGAAAAAAATAATTGATGTATGAGCCACTATACTTTGTTATTCCAGAAGGATTTCCAGCAAAAATTTATGCCTTGTGTTTCCTTATACATTTTCTTTCTCTAAGAAAGGTTGACTTGCTGACACTGTACTAATAAAGCACATTGTTTAAACCCTCTGCTAAATGTTTCAGCGTGGCTTTTGATCAAGGAAGGAATTTGGCCAGCCATCAGTAGGTTAACCAATTAATATGCACAAAGCAACAAATGTGACAGCAGGCATTTACACTCAGCTGTAATTATACCTATTGTGATATAACATTGTTGGAATTCTGTGTCCTAATTGCAGACATCAGGGATTTGGCAGGTCAGATTCTCAGTGGAGGAGAAATTCGTGTCATGGAATGTGGGGAGTGCTCTTAAAGCAGCTTATTTCAGTCCTGTGTGCAGCAGCCTGGGCAGCGGAGTTGGCGGTGCTGGCAGTGGTGGCTCCCATCCTTCAGCAGCCTCGTCCTGTCATCTGTACCCACATCTAGGGCTTGGTTCTGCCTCCAGCTCAGGTTTGAGAGATGAGGAAGACAAATTCGTGGGCTGTTCACTGGTGCTTTCTTCATAAAAAAACCCTCAAGCAAAAGCTCTGAAATGCTTCTTCACCAGTTACACACCATTTGTATGCTATCAAAGTAAGCTGTAGAGAACTGCCTCTCCTTCCTGCCTTGGGAGACTTCTGCTAAAAATAATAAAAGTTTTCTTTTTCTCCGTGCAGAAAGGATGGCCAGGTCACAGGGCTGAATAATCTGCCTTACTCAGATTGAAATAAACACCTTTCTTAGAAAAAACCTCCGGGACAAATTCTCTCTGTGAAGCCACTCATTTCCATCTTGTCCTTCCTATGGAAAGGGTAGAGATGTGCAGTGTGATCCCCACGGCCACTCCCTAAGGCTGAGGCAGGGGAAGGGAGGCCTCGGAGCAGTTTGTGGAAATGGGGGACGATGTAAAATTCAGAGTCAGGTCAGGTGGGACAAAGCACAAAAGAATGAATGAAAGAGACAAAGGATGACGGGTGATGTACATGAGGATAACATTTAAACACCATTCCTCGGAAAAGGACCTCACAATGCTCTGCGCCTCCTAAAAAGTCCCAACAGGCTTTTGGCATCAGCCAATTGTGCCGGAGGTGGGAACTTACCTGAGAAAAAAAGGCCACTTTGCCGCTCTTCAAAGACAGTTATCTTATTCATAATGGCAAGGTAAGTAACAAAACAAGAAATGAGAGACAGCACTGGCACTACCAGAATTCTAATGCTGATTGATTGTTCATTGATTCATTTTGTCCCCAAGTGATGCTCACCCTCATTTTACTCCCCTGAAAAGGGAGGTGTGAAGGTCTAAATACCGCCCATCAGAAATAAAGCAATTAAAATCCCAAACACAGAACTCTATTAATCTCCTGGCTGCAATATTGAAGCCCAAAGCAATTTACTAAGATGATGTATCTCTATTTAAATCTGAGAAATCATACCTCAGCATCAATCAGGCGACTTGTAGGGGTGTGGTTAATAAGAAGTACACATATTTATGGGAAGCACTCAGCTTTTATGTAGCAAAATGCCCAAGGATATTATTGCCTCATGACAATCACATCTCATGCTGGGTTTTATTGCTTATAATTCTCACTTTCTTATTAGAAAGACTGTCTTCCGTTAAGTTTTTTATATTATCAACCAGCATGGACAGTAACTGAACCTTATCTCTTGTCTTCAAAATAATTATTAGGAGAGTTCAATTGTTGGTTTAGAAATCAATTATTTAGGAAACTCTCATTTCAGTGCTTCTCTAAAAGGGCTGGTTTTTATGACGTGCATGCGTTTTGCTTGCAGAGCAAAGTGAACTCCCCAAATCCATCTGTCAAATTTGTGTGCTATGCAAATACATTTATGGAAGTAAACAGGAATGTGTCTGAAAGTGATTTTTATATCCAAAACCTAATAGTTAAAACCATACAAGCATTTTAAAAAATGTCTTTTTGCTGTGGCATGTGTTGGGGAACAAGCTTTATTAGGTACTTGTCCCGAATCACTGGTTTATGTCGTCAGGAGGGACTATTTGTCCTGACTACACGAGGGATTTTGTCCACGAGGGAAAAGAATCCCAACCTTTAATGCCATTCACGGCGAGGAAACGCAGATGGGCTGTGACAGTGACATCTCGGGATCCGATGCCAGGCTGGGCCCCAGACTTGGCTTTGATTGTCTGATGGAACGGAACTGTTTTCCAGACAAGTAGTCTTACAGTTCAGAATCCTCGGGCGGGGGAAGCGAAGGCTGTTTGATCCTTTGTTGCTCTTTTCTACTTTAGGGCACTCCTTTCTTATTAATATTGGTGTGGAAATATTGTTCCTGAACATGACACAGCTGACACATTCACAGATAGTTCTGAATAGATACAAGGAAGAAAAAATCCTAGCAAGGATAACTTAGCACTACAAGAGGAGTCTCCAACGTGGAAGGTCTCAGGTGTGAATTCTCTTGTGTGAATCTGGGGGCTGAAGCAGGGCTCCTGTAACCCCTCCCAACCAGACTGATGCCATGATTCCATGAAATGTTGATGAGGCACCACAAAGAGTTACTCTAGAAAGGACCTCCCAGCTCTACGGACCATGAGACTTTGGCTGCTGCCTCTGCCATCAGCAATTCTCAGAATGAAAGGAGACAAACCAAATAAGCCATAACTTACTGTAGAGGTTTGACCCTGGGCAAAACCAAAACAAAGCAACAATGGGCAGAACTTCCCAGCACCAGCACAGGCCTCCCCCCCCAAAACGGGGAGAAAAACAGTGAAAAAGCCAAGGGGAAGGAGAGAAAACTTAAAAGCTTCAGATGTGAGGGGAACAGATATATATATATACTTATTTACAGAGGAGGAAAAGGGAACTTAGCACTATATGCACACAACACAAATACCAGGCAAATACAGGGAAAGAGGGGTAACTCTGATGGTACTATACAGGTACTATATATTTATACACCCAAGGAAGACAGATAAGGCACTGCATTACCCAAACACAGAAGTGTCCAGCCCCGAGCTGTGATCCTTCTCCCCACCACCTGCCCAACGAGAGACTGACCTGGCCACAGGAGGAGAGACTGCACTGAAGAGACTGACCAAAGGAAGCATCCAAAGACAGAGTGACCCAGCTCTTCCTCCCTCACCCTCATATCCCAGGTGAGGTGAGACAGGAGGCAGTGCCTCTGATTTGTCAATGTATGTCACCTGTCTCGTTTCCCAGGAAGGCCTAAAAAACAACAAACCCAGCCAAAGCCTAAAATTTAAACCTACCACACTTACCCACCCCTAAAGCAGAAAGAAGCTGACAAAGAATAAATACATGAACAGTGCAAGCTCCAGGGTTACAATCCTGAGAGATGTACTGTTTGAACTACACAGTTACCCGGGAACTGAAAATCTAATAGAACATGATACAACTGTAGGGTTTTAGTATGTTTATAGTTCTTTCTTATGTAAAAGAACCAGTCCAGTGCCTCGAGCAAATTCCAACTGGTATTTTGCATGATCCCTCCAGAAAATAGGTGTCATCTCATAGGCTTGCTGGTTCGATCTGTCCGTGCCAAGGAGTCGTTTTTGGGGCATATGAGTGAACCCTGCAGAACAAGAACTGTCTTCCACCTCCAGTAACACCAGCCTGCATTAGACAGGTCTGAGACTTGGTTTAGCAACTTGCTCTCAGAGGTTATGATGTCACTGCCAAAGCAGAAACTTTAGACCAGGAGCATTTTTTCAGGCTGCAAAATCAAAGTCTTGAACCTAAATGCAAAGGTAACATTTCTTTTTCACCTGGTTGCACCAGACCACCTGTTGCTTGTGCAACCCATTGCTAATTTCATGTATAACAGTCAAAATGAGATGGAGAATGAGACCTTTATCTGGAGACTTGTATTTTGCTGAGGGGCTGAGGCAAGAACTTGTATCCAAATGCCTGAAACAAACCCCAAACCCAGATATGGTCTTTCATATTGGAGTTGGTAAAATAAACATAACCAAGGTGAGGGATTGTTGTGGGGTTTTCTTGAAGTTTGTTTCGTCAGGCTTTTAATTGCCCTGAACCAATGATGACAGTTGTGAGCACTGATGGTGATGAGCTGATGCCCAGATTTATATGCTGAAGATTATTTCAGCCAGTCCATATTGGGGTACAATATTAATTGAAGCAGAACTGCGAGAAGGAAATCTGCTCTGCTCTCGTTTAGGGCTTACTTGTGGCAAATGTTCTCAACATCCTATTTTTATCATGTGGCAAGTGAACAGGGAACAACTCAAAAAGCACCAGATCAGCAACAAGAACATCATTTTCATTTTTCTAAAGAATTTGTAATTTAAAAAACTGTTTTCATGCCCATCAGGAAGCAAATCCTATCACTTCAAAATTCTCCATGAAAGAAGATTCCAACCGTAACAAACCAAAATACTGTCTTGGGCCAGCTACTGACAGATTTTATTTTGACAAAAATCAAAATGCTTCATTTGGTTGCAACTGCACTTTAGTGCAGAATACAAAATAGAAACGAAGGCCTCATTTGAAAGGAAAAATAAAAATATTGTTAGAAAATATAAAAACTGGGCAAATCTAAAAGTATTTCATCAGCCCATGCCTCTGTTGCTGCCAAAATGAAAATTCGACAGAATTAACAATCTTTCACAGCATTTAGGCGTGAGAAAAATGTACCTCTCAATAAAATTAAAAAAAACCCACTTCCAAGAAGTGCTTCAGAAATACCTCAGGTGTTTTCTGACCAGCCCACTCCTGACATGCCACCTCTTAGAAAGCAGAGCCAACAGAGCCTTTTGGCAGAGCTGCAGCTGTGGGTGCTGCACTGCACTCCAAACGCCAGCCAGCACCACCAGGGATGGGATTCCAAGTGGCAAGACAGAGCACTGGAGCTGGGACAACAGCCAGGAGACTCAGAAGTCTACCAGCCACTTCCTACTGGTAAAGTCTCTTGTGTAGCATCCCTTAGAAAAACCAGTGATTTTGTTATTCAATGTCTAATTACCTGAATTCAGCCTCTGCTTGAGCAATCTCTGGAGTTCACTATTGCTTGTAACTCAGACTGTTGTACCGTAACACAAAATACTCCTCCAGTCCTCAATTTGTCCTTCTGTCCATGGAAATTGGATCCCTTTGTTCTTGATGCATGGAAATATATTTGAAAAGGAATATATTACCATTTAGGAGGTCAGATTTTAATCCAGCCTCCAGTGTAAATTGGGAAAGGCTCCAGTGAACTCCATGAGTTTACACAAGTAATCAGCTCATAGCCTTGCATTCCTAATTAATGCACAGGACCAAAATGTGGAGACTCTTAAAAGTTAATAGCAGCCCTTTATTCGTACAAGGATACAGTAGTACTGTACCCATATTTCAGACTTCAGCAGGCAGATGTAAGTCAGGGAAGGCATTACAGGCAAAGAAAATGTACTGCTACACAGCAAAGACTGGCTGCCTTCTACAGACATTTCTGGGGTGCACCCTCAAGGAACAGAGCTTTCATCAAGCTGTTTATTATTCTTTACCTTTAACAACCACACTGGAACTGTTTTTGTCTTATTTTAAGAAACATAATTTCTCATTGACCTTAGATTTGTGAAAATTAAGTAGAATTAGGTATAGTATGTCAAACTGGAACACCTGTTTAGTAACATAAACATATTTAAATATCAACCTTTCTCTCTGATTGGTTTTTGTGGGAGCAGCTACTGATTAGAAAGAGAAATTTCAAACCATGACCTTCCATGGCAGGAGCTAAGATGTCATGCCATTAAGTTCTGATGCTGAATCATCTCATTAACTCAAACGGGAAGTTTTTAAAAAACTTTTTTATTTTTTAATTTTACTTCTGCAAATCACCATGACTTGCCCTGTTGTAAAGAAACCTGGAAAGCAAACTTTCTGGTCTTCCTCCCTGCTTGCACAGAGCACTATGGTCAACACATCTAGTACAACTGGAATGAAACACACCAAAGGCNTTTTTGTGACACAGCTCTCCCTATTGCATTGGAAAAGATAGAACTGAAAATACAGGTAAGATTGTTAGTCTAAATAGCACCTGATAAAAGAAAATCTATTTTTTTTTGAACATTTATTGCAGCAAACCTATGCACCAACACCAACTGTTCAAATCCTTATGTTTTCTAACAAATCCTGTGTTGGTGTTGAAGATCAAACTTGGAGATAGTACAGATGCCAAGAAATTATATCTTTTGGTATTTTTCTGGAACCATAATCTTGTCAGAACAGTTTATCAAATGATCAAAGCAGTTACAGAATGAATTGGGGTTTAAACGTTTATGAAAAAGCAGTTATATTGTAGGATCACACTTTTTAATAGACTAAAGGCATTAAACAGACCTTGTATTAGACTTTGAAATTAATGGGTCACTGTATAACATTCCAGTCTTCATAGATTGATAAGATTAATGCTTGCTTATATAGCAAATTCAATGGCTCATTTAATTTCATATGAATGTTTAAAGTTAAATAGCTTTTGGATTAAGTCTAAACTTATTATTAATTTTAATGTCTGAAAGAACTTCCATTTTTCTTTCATTTTATTTAATCAAGTGCATCATCATTAAGTAAAGGCTATGAACTTAGATAGCGGAGAAATAAGGAAGTTTATTAATTTAGTTTTAAAAAGACCTATTTGTTAAAGTTTAATTCATTGACCATTTTAGGCTCAATAAGAAGTCAGGAAAAATAGTGGCTGCAGCCTATTCAGTTTTCCTGTAACAATGTCAGAGGGAGAGGGTGCTTTTGCTGATATGTTTGCAGCACATTAATGCCTCTGAGAATTTCAAAGGTAAATTTTGTATTCACATCTCCCTTGCATTTTGAAAGACTGATCCTCCTTCGTTGTAACTCAGCGAGGCTTTTGCTTAACGCCTGGCTCACAATGCCTACGGATTAATTGATTTTGGTGGACACACAGCAGTTTACATTGGGCAAGGCCCTGAGTCTGTGCTGCCCACTGATGTACCGGAGTGCAGGGCTGAGAAGAGGCTTTTCCTTAATCCTCTATTAAACTTCAGACATCTGGGTGCTGGTAAAACCCAGAGTCCAGTCCCGAATGGGAGAAGACACAGTAACTCACTTATCAAGGGAAACCACTCCTGAGTTTGTGCTGCTGGTCCGGGCAGAGTGCCCCCTATTACCATACTCAGTCACTTCCATCACACAATTAGACACCAAGCACTAATTACAAGCTCTGCAATACACAGCTCTTTAAAAACACTCACGCATCCTCTTATTATGTAAAACTTAATGCATTTGATGAGGAGCATGGCTGAGGGACCACGAAACCCCTCTCTGGGATTTACCTGGGACTATCGGAGTTTGAGAGTGTTAGTTAATGAATTATTCAGAGTGAATTAATAGCTTGGGAGAGTCCTTCACCTGTCTGACACAGCTTCATTTTCCCCAGATAAGGTTTCTCAGCAGAGGCAGACACTGGCAAACAACTTTGTTTTCCCTTTTAATATGTGTGTGAAAATGTGCAGTACAGACAATGAAAAATATATTTCCTCGCATAATGATAATAATAATAATTTCACCTAGCTGTAATGTAATTTAAAGATGGACCTCTGAAGGCTTTGCAGTGGAGACACAGTCACCAGTAGATAACCTGATCATGTCCAAAACTCAGGAGAGAAACAACACCCAGGGCCAAAGCAGGCTGCTGCACCCACCTGGGCGCTCTGCTCTCTAGGCAGCCTTGCTCATTTGCTCAGGAAGCAAGCACAGCTATCCTCAGAGTATGAGATAACATTTTAAGTTAATTTTCCTTGTCAATTGTATATAAAATGCATTTTTTAATGAGAGGAGATATTAAAGTTGTACTGTATTTGTCAGTTCTTTCCCGCTGAATGTCTTATTCAGGAGCTGAGGAACAATTTGCCTGTTGTAGTATTGCTGTCTTCTATTTATTCATGGATTTATTTAATTAAGAAGGGGGACCCACTTTTCTTTATAATTGACTTTGCATGGTGTGTCTAATGCCAGCATCTCATAGTTTGCAAATGGTGTGAGTCTGTGTGCACAGACAGACACGCTTGTGAGGAATTGTAACTTCATGGCTTAGTTCATGATTTGCTCTAAATTGTTAAGCACTTCTGAATCAAACACTTTATTATAGTGCTTTTTACAATGTTTGAATTAGTGCTAATCATACCACAACAGAATAAATTCAAATCAGGTCTATGTCCTCTTCCTGGATGTTCCTTTATGTAAGAAAACAGCAAACAATTCCCAGAGCTTCTCATAACCTGTCACCAAAACTGGGCGTTTCCAGCTCAGTAACGACTTTGACTCCACACTGAGTCAGGGACAAGGAAAATTAAGATTTGTCCCCCCTTCCCCTCAAATGTCAGCGTGTGGAAGGTGGGAATGTGAGAGGGGTGAGTTTTATGGTGTGCTGCTCCTCCTGCCTTGCCCCAGGAGCCCCAGGAGTCACTGCTGTGCCCTCCCGTCCATCTCACATGATGGGCAGCAGGCTGACCTCCCACCAGCATGGGCGAATTTGGAGCTGCCTTGGCTTTGCAGCAAGTTACTACTGCCCTGAAACAAAGGAGAAGCACGGAGGGAACATCTCCAGGGCACACCTTGGAGGTTATTCCAGGGGGAAAAGCAGCTAATGCATGCTTTCTTTTCTTTTCTTTTCTTTTCTTTTCTTTTCTTTTCTTTTCTTTTCTTTTCTTTTCTTTTCTTTTCTTTTCTTTTCTTTT
>VWZG01006668.1:29257-72405 GCA_013396735.1 Grallaria varia | reverse complement strand
TTTTTTTTTTTGTCAACAACTGTCCCCTCAAGAGTCCCAGGAGGTTTGGTACAGCCCCTCAATCGCTCGCAGGTCTCGGGAGATGCTGCTGCAGCACATCCAACCTTCTCCCTCCCCTTTCTGCTCTTGGGAAGGCCACCTACAGCTGGGGTTAAAGCAGGCAACAAGATGGGGACAGGATGGGGACTATGGGCTGGAATAATGAAAATAGTAATATAACGTGGCATCAGCAGTGACACGGAGGCTGAAAGAGCAGCAGCGTTGTAGAGATCAAAGCAGTGGGGAACAGTTCTCTGTATTATCAATATCTCTCGTATTTTTAAAGTGGAGAAGAAATGTAAAAGCAAACTGTGTACTGTTTTCCCTCAGGCCACCACCATTAGAGGCACTTGATAAGCCTGGCAAGCTCCTGCAGAAGGACAGCAGTCCACTGGAGTACCGAACAGAACGTGTACTATCTAAAAAGCTAACATGACAGATACAAGGCGAGGCAAGTATTCAATTCGGGCTATCATGAAAAGAAAGAAAACCAAGAGAAGAATCTTTAGTGACAGTTCACTGGGGGAATGGCTCTGCTGTGTCTGGGAGCGTTGCCCTGAGCCAGGAGAGTGCCAGCGCTGTGTGCCAGCGTGGAGGGAGGGATGCCACACAGCCCTTCTCAGGAGCAGGCTGGGGAAACAGAGACCTGCCCAAGATTTTTGCTTGCTTTCCTCCTTAGCCTTGAGGAATAACTCTTAAGGCACTTGCCTTTCATTTCCAGCCTGAGCAAAAAGAATCTGCATCATTCTTGTGACTGTCCTTTGCTGTTCGAGTGGAGACCCTGAAGAAGAGACACAGGATGTGTGCACAGGGCAAAGCTTCACCTGGGAGCGGGTTTTCCTCCCGAGGGTTGGGCTGTAGATCTTCTTAACCCACGCAGAAAAGAGAATATTCTTGTCTGTGTAGGGAATCAACAGCATTTTTAAAAACCAAGCGATTTGCAAAAAGGGATTAAGAGGGAACATGGATATCTTGAAATGGTGTAGGGCAAAGAGTCGGGTCATCTGGTTTGTGTTATTCTTACAGTCTTTGTTCCCCTTACTCTCTTTCCATACTTTCTGTATTTCCCTCTCTGGCTTCAAGCTCTTTGGAGGTGGAGCTCCCTCCCCATAGCTCAGCAAGGCTCTGTAAGAAGGGAGTTTGATCATCACTGTCTCCATGGGTAACACCAGAGCACAAATAATAATAATATTAGAAGTAGGATTACTGAGTGAAACATTTGCCAAAGAAGACGGTGGATATTGTAAGAACAATACACTGCCTGCTTGACAGAGATTGAATATAAACGTGTCCTTAGATTATAAGCAAAAAGAACTGGTTTAATATCTTTCCAACAAAATAACCTTTTGGAAAATATCAGTACTTCTTATTCAGAATTTCTCATTAAAATTTCTGATGAAAACTTGAACCAGTTTTATCAAAATTGTATATTTATTTCAACATTAAAATTTAATTTAAAATATTCTGTATTTTTATTCACATTATTTCATGATCTGTCAGTAGTAAAAAATGTGATGCTGTATCCTACATAAGAATATAGAAAACAGCTCCTTCTCTATTGTACTGATAAAGAAATCAGCAAAGTCTCTGATGACGCTTTTGTTCTTAGCAAATTCTCCCATTCACTGTCATTTCTTTAACCAGACTATGACATCGAAGCAATAAAAAATAAAAAGACAATTTTAAACCTAAACTTTGGTTTGAAAGGCACACTGCTTTTTGAAGCAGCTATTTAGAATTTTCCTTTTGTAGGAAAGATATTTGTTCCGTTTCTGAACAAAATTGAACTTCAAGATGTCCACACTTCCCAAATAGAAATTCTAAATTCTGTTCAGCTCTGTTTAAAAATTCAGCATGTTACGTGGTGCTCTCATTGCTCAGAATAGTGCTATTTAGGATTGTGCTATTTGTGGAATATTTGACAATTATTAACAAAATATCGTTTCAGCCTATCTCATAACTTCAGTTCAAATTCTGCTTGATAGTGTTTATGTGCGAGCTGAAGTGCTTTTCATGTGTTACAATGACATCTTCAGATGTCTTGCACTATCTCACAGTTTTCAAATGAGGCAGCTCAAACAGGACTCTTTTTAGTGGCAATTTCATGAAAATCATCTAAAGAAAAAGGTTATTTAGAAGTAAATGGAGGGGGGGAGATCACGAAAAGTAAATGAGGCAATGCATTTCCAGCTAGGTTAAATGTCAGATTAAAATTCAAAGAAGCAATAACAGCAGGCAACTGTTGTCAGATTTGAATGACTGAGAAATGATGGTCTGACTCCATAGGTGCTATAGAAGCTGCTGTATTTGGTCAGTTCAAAAGCTGAATGGGCAATTTCTCAGTGGATGTAAAATTTTAAAACTTCTAAAAGATGTCAAATGGAAGAAGATGACAATTTCTATCAGATGAAAACCTGACTTTTAGCGTATTACTCTTATCAGAATCACAGAATCAGTAATGGCTTGGGTTGGAAGGGACCTTAAAGCTCATCTTGTTCCACTCCCTGCCATGCACAGGGACACCTTCCACTAGACCATAACCTATATATGCAATCTGGAATGTACATATATAAACATATGTAATATGCTGTATTACTTATATCACCTTCCCTTAGTGTTAAAAGATGGTCCTATTCTTACACTGTGAAACCCCCTTACATTTTTATAACAAAGTGTTGTGGTTTTGAAATATTCGGTGTGCAGATAAAATGCAGACTCTACATTTGTCTCAAACTATGCAAGTATCTTTGGTTGTCCAAGCGTGTCTCCGCTGTACAACAGGCAGGCAGATTTTGGTATTGCCGGATCATCCCCGCCTGTAAAAATGTCATATAACAAATTGCCAGATTGGTGGCAAAGCAGCACAGTCTTCACATTTGCCTCCCTCCCTGCAGGGCTTTGACTTTTAGGAACAAACATGCACATTTCCTAGTTGTTCTCCTGCAAAATACACAAAGTGTATTTTTTTCCCTTTCCTTCCCCATCCGTTGTGAGTTATGGAGTGGTATGCACATTTTTAAACGCAGCTTTGCAGACAGTGAGATACAGCTCCGCTACGTGCAAGACAAATTGAAGCTCATTTATGAAAGTACATCTCAAAATGCCAAGGGAGTAGACTTATCAAAGGGATGACATCAAGTTGTCACTCATTCTCCGTACATACACCTGTGATTGAGAAAAGTGTTTTCTTTAATATACCTTGATATTTGAAGAGAACATGACAAAATGAAGTCCCATCCCTTCATCATTTACATTATGCCTTAGGGGTACAAAGTTGATCTAAGACATTTTGATTTATACCTATTAGTGAAGCTGTACCCACAGATGATCAAAAGGCTCATTCTGATTCCTATAAAATAGTCAATATCACAGTTAGGGAAACATATTAGGTATAATTAAATTACAGCTATAAATGGCATAAACCTGAGATATTTTATGATAAATATAATTTGATATATCAGCCTTTTTAAAGAGTTCATCCCATCCACCCTCCTTCTAAAGACAGGTCCTAAACTACAGGGCATGAAAAATGATGCACATAAAAAAGAGCCTTAGAGCCAACCTAACAACCTCTTGTGCTTTCCCTTTTGGCATTGGACAAGCTATATCACAAAAGGACAAGCATAAGGAATGTACCTTTTGTCTTTATTTCAACCAGATGTGTTCTTTGCAAATCAAGATGTGATAGAGATGTGCAGAGAGGGAACACAGAGTGGTATGTGCCACTGGAATCTAGCAGAGCTCAGGGTACAGTGTGCAAGAGTCAGTGGGTTTTTGTAGGCAAGCCAAAGGTCTGAGATGTCGGCAAGAAGTTTATTCCTCGTATTTGATGTGCAGAAGACACATAAAACAGAATACACATGTAACCACATGCAAAAAATTCGGTGGCAAACTAGAGACAGGAGTATGCCCAAATTTGCACATTAGCCAGGAACAGAGCAAAGCCAGTTATAACATCCTGACTGCCTCTGTTCACAGTAATCAGGTTACCTTTACAATTGTAATAAAAGGTAAATAGCTTGCAGACATTGTAATGAGAAAAAAAAAAAAAAAGAAAAAAGGATGGGCTCCATACATTATTTCAATTTGTTTCGGGAGTAAAGATGTGGAGATTATTTCCACATGGAGAAAATTCCGGTTAACTCTTGACATGAGGGCAGAGAGCAAACATGAGAACTGCAATTATGTCTGACCTGTGCTCGGTCTAGTCTGTCCTACTCTCTGGGCCAGTCAATCACCACATCCTTGGGCTGGGTGTAAGAACATTCCAGTGAAATAAAACCCCAAAACTGTGCTAAACCATATGGAGTTCTTGCTACCCTCACACTTGGTAGGTAGTTCACTGTAAATACACACAGGACACTGTCATCCTTCCTCTTTAGGACCTTCCCTCTTCCCAAGCCTGTGAAAGCTGACTGGAGCCAGGTCGCAATGCACAGAGCCGTGGTGGGAAGTGTCCTTTCCAATGCTGCTCTCTTCCAGCAGCTGGGATCCTTCGGTTAACTCTCATGTACTTTTTAGGCTGCAACTTCCTCAGGCATAAAATCATCTTTTTTGTTCCTGTAGGAGAAGAAAAGTGATGGAAAGCAACCTGGCATGTGAGCTCTTAAGGGCTGCCCAGACATAGTAGCTGGACTGGCCAGGTCAGTCACAGAGAATACCCAAGCGATTGGGGTGGAATCAAAGTCACACACAGGGAAGGGGTGAGAGAAGTCCGTGGCCAGCTCAGAGAGTCTTGGTGAAAAAGAACAGCCTGCAACGCAGCCAGGCCTTTGGTAACCTGAAACAGGCTATGCCACTCAGGCCCCACTTGAGCAAGGGATTCTGGTGAACATCTCATGGTAATTGGTTTGACTTCAGTGAAAACGCTCATCTGTTCAGCATTAGACAGCTGCTCAATTTCCTGAACGGATTGAGTCCTACGGAGCTAAACGTACAGAAGTGACAAATGCTGGTTCAGGTGGGGGATTGTGCTATTTTGGGACAGATGTTCATAAGCCCCTGCATGCATCGAAGGCAGCGGCGCCGAAAGAGGGCGGAATTTGGCCCCGGTCCTACTTCTGTACATCCTGCTGCATTATGTCTTTTCCTTTCCCTCATTTTTGCATTCCGCTGTCTCACTTCACTACAAACTGGATGAGACAGAAGCTCCTCGGGGAGCAGCTGGGGATTTGAAATTCACATCACTGCTACCCTTAAGCCTGTCAGATGATCAGATAGCCGAGGAAGTGCTAATAGCTTATGCTCTGGTGAAATATGTTTTTCTGTACATGATTACCTTTGTATTTTGTTCCCCTTATTCCTGATTGTCAGCATTTTAATTAAAAGTAGAGGTGTGAGAACATGGGAAAAGCTGTCTGCAGAACAAGGCTGACTTTGATCTGAGTTGCTGTACCGAGTTTGCTCGTGTGGAGCCCCTTTTTCTGCTGCTGTCGCCCCTCTGGGGTGGCCCCACGGGCTCGGCGCTGAGCAGCCCTTGCTGTCAGAGGCACCCGTGTCTGCCCCAGGGGCCACAGGGGGTGCAGCCAGCAAGGAACCCCGGGGGAAACTTTCCTCTATTGCTCCTCGGACTGAAAGTTCATGTCCCCGCTACAACACTGCGACACCACTTGAAAACAGATATTCACGAGGTGAAGAGAGAGGAATCAAAGCTGAAGGAGATGAGGGGGTAGGGCAAAAACTGAATGCCCTGGACTTTGTAAAAAAATGTAAACTGCTTTGTTTAACATATCATAATCTTACATTGAAGTCTATTTAATGCTGTCTTATGATTGATATTTTGCCTTTATAAACCCATGTGTACCATGCAATGTCCACTCAGCTCCTCAGCAGCTCCACAGCCAGAGCTCTGCTGCTCAAAGGCTCTGTCTTATCAGCCTTATGGCTGGATTTAGGAGATTAATATCCACAGCTTTTGTCTTTGAGGGAATACTGACCTTGTCGACAGCACAACAGGCAATGTGCCTAATTTCTCAGTCTTTGTAGTCCACAGACTTCCCTATTTTAGCGCAAGTTATTCCAGTGGTTGGTATGGAGCACATTTAAGGGAATTCAATCACCTCTGTCAAGGGGCTGCTGCTTCCAGAGAGACCTCAGGGACGGGACCAGACAGGAGCCCCTCTAATGAGCATGACTTGAGTCCCTGCCCTTGTCAGACCCCTCCCTGAAGGCTGTGACACGCTGCCACGTGGGCACACACTGCCCTCCACTGCAGGGGAAATACTGCTGCAGAAGGATGGGAAAGACAGCCAGGGGCAGCAGCCTTGCAATCTGCCACCACGATATTCACTGGTTTATCTGCCAGCTTCTGCGGGACCTTACATAAAACCCCCCAGTAACCTCATTTAGTGACAACAGCCCTGCCTTTGACAGGCTTGGCCCCTTCAAAGCTGCATTTAAGCACCGTCATGAGCCAGATTTAGATCTCCTCCATATGCCCTGGGAGGCCCAAGTGGTAGGAGCCACCGTTCCTTCCTGGGTTCAGCTTTGTATAACTCACCCACTTCTGGGGAGGAAAACTTTTCTCCTCAGTTGCAGAAAGGTTGTTTTAAAAGTAGCCAGTCTCTAGTGAAGTCTGTAAAACAGAAATCGTGAAAGAAGGAGAAATCCTTGTGTTTCTCCTGATGATACAGTTCTTGGGATAGTTATTTTATGCCAAAACAAAAAATTAGCACTTCACCACAAAGAGAAAACTTATTTTATCATAAGTCAGTGTGAAGATTGCATTATGGTTGAGGGTTTTTAGGTGGAAACATGCTGTGAAGCAACTGTGCTAGGCGAGTATCTGATTGTGGAGGTGACACAATCATTTGACAGAAAAAGTACAAGATGAAAGGGAGTAAAACAATGTGATAAAGATGAAAGATGATGTGGCAAAAATACCATGAGGAAAGAAGCGAGCATGAAATAACAGCATTAGGACATGAGAAAATACGATGTGATGGAAAAGAATTAGCCTGATATGGTTCGTGATGCTGCTGCACAGGAAGGAGTGTTATGATGATATATTGCAGGGACAAAAAGCAATGTTGGATTACACAGAATGGAACACACAAATGGGCAAAGCGGGAAAATGCTGCCATACACTGGAAAGAAGACAAAGTGTTTTGATATTTGTATTTTAATGATCTCATTCTAATTCTATGGAGCTGGAGTCAATAGCAGTGTTTGTATGGACACTTGTTAATTGAAACATTCATCTGAGATAAATAACCTTAAACCCTCATCAGGGACGGAGAGAGCCAGGAGAAATTCCCTACAAGCTCTAGAGCCCTGCTCCCAGTGCCGTGTGGTGGCAAGACTGGTGCGTGACTGGGATTTGGGATCAGGGGGGAGTGCAACACTTGACCCCCACCTGTGTGTGCAAAGGCAAAATGTGCTTTATTTCTCTTTCATGTTCCACACTGCTGGGTCCCTCGGGAGAAGGTCCAGTGTCTCTGCTGTGTTTGTATATTGCCATGTCTAAACCAAGGTGAAATCACTGAAGTTTGGACAAATCTCTGTTTCAGATTGTCTTTTGGATTGACTTTTAGGATGCTGTGCTTTCTTTCTGTGGCAGGAAAGTAGGTTGCTGATATTCTTGGTTCATCTTTGCTCAGAGAGGTAAAATTAGAGGCCTTGAGACTCCTGCTGGTAGAACAAGCTCTCAATTTCTCACTGTTGAAATTCAATCTGATTTCTATCTTTTTCACTAAAAAGCTGTCAACAGAAAATAAGCAATTCCCATCAAAGAGTTATATTAGTTTCTGAGGTATATACATTCTGCTGGTGGATAAAGAAAAAACTCAAGGTAATTTAAATGGCTTTTTTATTTTCATTTGCATTTCCTGGTAAACCAAGCAAAAATATTAATGCAGGACATAACTGTTACCCATCCAAAAGAAAAGAATCAAAGAGAGAGAGGCTGATTCAGTGTTAGGTCACTAATAACTTCTTTTCTTGCTATGGCCCTGAGTCTCATTTTCTCCTCCTTATGCTGGTGTAACTCTGGCATCCTGGTAGCACCTCTTTGCAATGAAGAACATATAACTGAAATCAGAAGCTCTCTTTGCCATATAGGATAACATGGGAGTTCTCAGTTGCCAGTGGGACTATCTTGATATGCCAACAATACAACTGCACTTTTCATATGTCGAATAGCAGCTCTCAAATGCCGAGACTATATAAAGTAGATCTCAGGTATGTTTTTGCACTTGTAAGTCACATTTTGAAACCCAGTTTACATTTTATTTATAAAGAAATTTTATAAAATATGTAATTTTTTTCAACTCTTTAAAATCTGCCAAGAATGATGTTTTTTTTTCACAGCAGTTTCTACATTACTCAGCTTCCCAGGGGAATTTTAAAAGTGATCGATTTCTAGTTTGGAGTTAAACTCACACTTTCTGTGAAATCTCCTTCATCTTTCTCCTCAGACCTATGAGAATAGCACCTGAACTGAATACTTCTCCCCTTTTTGACACATATTTAAGCAACAATATTGTCCAGATTAGAATTCTGTGATCACCTAAGATTTTCTACCTTTGCTACACAAATTTATTTGTAACTCTTTTTTTTTTTTCTCTTGAGCCCAGTGATGGGCTTAGACTCTGCTCCAGAGCCCAAAGGAGCCAAGAACCCCAGCCCTGATCTTTAAGAGTTGCCTATTTGTTGTTTTCTCACAGGTCTTTGTTCTTGCTGGTTTTTTTTTTTTGTTCCTCTTGGGTTCTTCGTAAGAACTTCAATCACAGTTCTTCCTTCTATAGCTTTCACTGTTCAGAATTATCTAGATAGCCTAATTAACTTCCATTTCATCCTTTTTGTTTGCAATATAAAAGATGAATGAAATAGAATTGTAGTGTTCCAGCTAAATATAAAAGTACAGCTGCAGCAGAGCATGAAATCCTTAAGAAAATCTGCAGGAAGAATCCCAGCGTGCTACAGAGAGTTTCCCTGTGCAGGCTCTGGGTCCCACCATCTATGGATAGAGCAGCCTGATAAAAACCCCCAAACAGCAAGTGAAACAAATGAAAAATATAGAGGAAATTATCAAAATGTGACACTTTACTTGATGAGAGCATAAAGCAAGCCCATGACAAACTCGTGGCTCTTTCTCAATGGCTTCCTCAGTGGGAGCTGCTTAGATGCTTTAGTGTGGAATATTGTCCAAGGGGAAACATGGATGGGAACGCAGAGCCAGTAAAGCTCTGAGTGTTAAACTCAGTGCCATCTCCCAGGGGCTACGTTTGATGCGTGTAATGCACTGGAGGTATTTAGTGTGCAGCATTTAATGGCACTTAAAGTCATGCTTTGTGCCCGTGGTGTGCTGAGGAAGTGCCCACTGTATAACCAAAAACCTGTAGGAGAAGGAGATTTATCCACAGCTGCTAATGGCTTTCCTTTGCTTGCCCCGAGATCCTTTATTCATCCAAACATATTGCTTTCGACCTGGAAAATATTTATCAGAATGGAAAGGCACACTAAGAACCTTCCTCCCAGGAGGGATTAAATGACCACAAATCTTTTAAGTTTTGGAGAAAAATGTAAAACTTGGTAATTTATTCTTCCTTTTTTATAAGTAAATCATCACGAAAAGAAGAATTGAGGAAGCAAACAGAAATCCTTGACATTTATCTCACAAATGTGTAAGGCATTTCCTTATATAACAGGCTATAACTACAGAGACAAATAAGCTACATACAGAAAGGTTTCGGTAAATTGAGGTATTTCAGTGAATTCTGCTGTTTTTCATGAGAACGGACCCTGTGTTAAGATTCAGGACAAGGATATACAAGATGTGAATTCAGTTCTACCATCTGTCCCAGAACATGTGTGTGGCTTCGAGCAAGTCCCTTTGAAGAGGATTTCCAAGCTACTTACACACTAAAGAAACAAATAGAGGTGTGAATACTTCAGGTAGGAAATGGACATCTTTGTACATTTGAAAATCCCTCTTGGCACCACAGCAGCCACTTGACTCTTTAAGTCTCCAACTGTCTATAAAAAAGCCAGCCCTTAATCTCTCTTCACCTTAGTAAAATAGGAAAAGCAGCATTTTTCCCCCCATCTACTCTATTTAATTTGCAGCTTAAATCAGCTTAAAGCAGGGGTTCTCTTGCTAACTCCTGCTGTGTCCTCCAGCCTTCTCCACAACCAGCAGTGAATAATCACCTGCATCCTCAGGGCTATCAGAGGATATCCCAACGTCCCGGGGCTGCAGTACAAAAGCAGGAGGCTTCTGAGAGGACAGTGAATGATGTGGAAGGAGAAGCAACTCCAGACTGTGTTCTTATGGAAAGAAAGTGCTCTGGTTCCTGACGCTCCCAGAAAACTCAGGGGCAGAGTGGGATGAGCGTGTGTGCTTTTCTCTGTGTAAAGGCAGAGTGATGGAAGGGCAGAAAAATCCAATTTTATTTAAAGCTTCAGAAGAAACTTGATTCATTTTTGCATTGAAATCAAAGCCCGCCAGGGAAAATCTTGCAGAAAATCCATGCTAAAATGCAAACAACAGGCAATAGCTGCCCCTGCTAATACCTGGCTTTCTTCTGCTATCCGAGCATTGTGTAGAGCTGTGGATGGGTCGGCAGCACACGGAGAAGGGAGGGCAGAGCAGCCTCTCGGCCAGCCCAGAGCATGCAGTCCAGGGATCTGGGATGGACTGGCTGACGATAGTGATGGCAGGGCAGCAAAAGTCCCCTTGAGACCAGCAGTCCCTTCTCCCACACAACCCAGCCCAGGAATTCACACCCGTGGGACCAACAAACTTTCTGAGGGTGTCAGAGCTGAGAGGAACCCTGAGTGCAGAAAAAACAACACTCAGAAACAGAAGAAAATGTTCTAAACCCACTAGGCCTGAAAATGCATGGGAAAAGGTCGAGAAAACAAGATGTTACGGCAAAAAAAATCCCTTAAAAATATGATGAAAACCTCAGAAAAGACAGGGGAAGGAGGCTCTCTGTCGTGCCCTGGCACAAAGCATTAGGGGTTGGGAACGTCAAACAGCTGCACTTATAAACACTCCGCTCAGTTCTGGACATCTGAAAAGGGAGATTTTCCCTCGCCCAGGACACAAAGCCCCACACTGAGATTGTTTTCAATGGTATTTTTGCACTCGATTGCTGCAGCTGATCTCAGTGCTTTGTGTCTCCCGGCGCCAGAGATAAGACTCCCATTGCCCAGCTGCACATCCCACGTGCTGGCACCGCCGGCACTGTCCGCCCAGCAGATCCGTTCCCTTTCCAGTACAGGTAGCTCTGTGCTTCTTAAACCCTCCAGAGATGGCTTCAGAAAGCCTTTTTATGACCCCCCTCCTGGGTCTGATGAATATTCTGGCAGTCTCACGGCAACAAGGTGAGGCTGAGACACACAAATATTCCGTCGTAATTTAGAGACTAAGAACAACAGCACGGACAGAAACCGGGAGTTTGTCTACAATGATATCCCCGAGCCCTGAGCCGGTGCAAGGAGAGACGTTTCTGGTCTCAAAGCCACCAAGTTGTGTTACTCCGGGACTTCCAAATCGAGACAGGCTCGCCCGTGGGATCAGAGGGACCTGAGGCTTGCAACTCGCTTTTCCTGACTACGCTGGTCCATCTCAATCAACCTTTTCAAGGTCAGCTAAGAACCTATGGCAGCAATTCCTCCAAGAAATCAAGCTTTTTGTTTCCCAGGGAAATCCTCGGGGAGTTGTATAAATACTAACAGATTGAACAGATACCTTCATTTCATGCAAATATTTTCCACTTTCTTCCTTAGCCCTCGGTTCCTTCTGATTTAGTAACTCAAGTTACAGTTAATGAGGAACCTGTGCCAGCACTTCACATGGTTTCAGCTGCCTGGATCTCTGCATTAAATCACATCACCCCAGTCACTCTCATGTCTCTTGTCATCCTACTTTCAGCTATTTGAAAACAAACAAACAAAAAATGTCACATCACAGACATCCTTGTATTTGCAGATTAAAAAAAAAAAAAAGGGAGGGGGGAGCTTGTGCAACTTGAATAACAACTGTAGCCAGTTAGTTATTTTGATTAGTTTAGAAAGAGCTTAGTTGGCCACAGTCAAACAGAACTCTGCAGGACAGAAGGCAAATGAAGAAACAGTGGTGTGTTAAATGAAGAGATGTGACTCAAAGCATGTTATGCAAATTATTTAAAATAGTCAATAGATTTTCATAGAAAATTTTGGAAAGAATTGATTTGATATATAGCTATGTAATAGATGCAATGGATTCAATTTATCTTGAGTAATTTTCTCGAAACCTTTAATTCTTTACTAATTGATGATTATTTTTCAGGGCTCTGGAAATACGTGTAGCCTGAAGAAGAGAAAAAATAATTAAAGTTCCAGCTGCTATTAAATAGGACATGAATGAAACAGAGCTCACTTTTAGAGTTCAGAGCACAAACTAAACAGTCAGCATTGCAAAGTTAAAAAAATCCCATTCAAGTTGTACTTCAGAAACCAGAACAGTTCCAAACCTTATTGGGGTTTGTGTTTCTAAAACTCTTTCAAGCAGGAACCTCCATCAGAGACTGCCAGCAACTGAAAAGGACTGAAAGTTGCACTTTCCTCTGAAACTAGTACTGGAATTTTTTGTGTTTTCTGACTTACAACTGTACAGAATTTATTGGGAGGGACATGGATCCCTCCAGGAAGTTTCCATGGTCAGACTCCAGCCTGGCTGTGTGAACAGGCATTTCTTAGTGGTGTTTATGCTCTCTTTAGCAATGATCCACTGACGTAATAAAGCAGATGGACAATGGACTGCAATACTTCTTAGGAATGCTTGCTTTTATCACCAGGGTTCCTATTTGGGGACACCAGTTCCATTAGGATGGCAATTTGAGGCAGGATAGAGAAAAAATTGTTTGTGATTAGGAAAGGGATATTTTTTTGGGGAAGGAAAGCATGGCTTGGTTTTAATCAGGCTGCCCAATATGCCCTTTTCTTAAGACAGGCAAGATACTGCATTAGGGAACTGTTGGATGAATGCACAAATGGTGGAGAAGACACACTTGGTGTGGAGACATCAGCTGGAAACTGCTGGTCTGAGGACATACCTGGTGATCTCCAGGGGCTTTGCTCCAGGTCTAACACAATTCAACGTATTTATTGACACATTGGTGCAAAGGAAGATAAAGAACATTGTGTATTGTGGGTGATGACAAGTGCTTTGGACAACAGCATCAGAATTCATGATGATTTTGACCTTGATAAACTGGAGGGACACTCTGGAATTAGTGAGAGGAAATTCAGTAAAGACAAGCACAAAGTATTCTACTGAGGAAGGCCAAATAAACTTGTGATTGCAAAGCTGGGGACAAAGTGGCTGGGCACAGAACAGGCCACAAACTGTTGCTGGCTGACCAAAGTAACACTATGGGTTAAAAAGGAAAACAAATCTAAAGGAGGGATGTAATTAAGAGACACTCCTACAGAACACCAGTGAGATAATTATTGCACTTTATAGGCTGTAGGAATCCTCATCTAGAATAGCTGATCTTCACTCCAGGAGACATGCAGCCAAATTAGAAAGAGTCCTGAGCATAGCAACAAAAATTGCTAGAGTCTTAGGAAATATTACTTATCTTAAAAGGTTAAAATAATTGGATTTGTCTGAACCAGAAAAGATGGAGGAGGACATGATAAATGTCTTCAAAAATGAGGTTATTATAAGGAAGATGGTGATTGGTTGTTCTCTATCTAAACTGAACCTTAGAAAAGAAGAAATAGGTTTAATTTTCAACCAAAAAAATTAAGTTAGACATAGGAGAACTATGGTAACTGTTAAGAGCAGGTAAGCATTGAAACATATTATCCAGAGAGATCAGAAAATCCCTTTCATGTAGATATCTTAGGAACAAACTAAGGAAGTATTCATTAGTGATGGTCCAGATTTACCAGCATTTTCATTAGCCTGGGAGACAGAATGAGACATATTAAATGACTTCTGTTTCTGAATTTCTGCAGCTCTTTCACAGGTTAGAATTCTGTCATATTTGAGAAGACTAGAAGAAATCCAAGTGATGCTGAAAGGATTACTTAGCTACAGCTCTGGCCCTTTTCCCAACCTATACACTATTTTTATAGTTTTCTGAAAAGAGATACCGACTTCCTTTCCTGCTCTTTATGGTGACAAATCTATAGAAAACATCAGCATTTCCACTACTGTAAAACTGGTGTCAGTGAAGGATCCATTCCACTGAGTCAGGCACCACAGATTCTCATGCTGAATTCACAAACCTCCTAATCTTTTCCTAAAACCTAAACTCAGCTTTATATTAATATGTGAACATCTTAGAAATAGTGCTGCTGATCACAAACAAATGCAGGATAAAAACAATTCTTTACCAGCAGAACAGGAGACAGTTCTTAAACAAGACAATTGAAAAGACTGTAACTTGTGAATAGAAAGCTTTGCAAAGGTTAGGCACACGTCTGTCTTCCCTTTTCTTGACCTTCTTGCAATTATGTATCTGCTGCCTCATTAATTCCAATGATTCTGTTGCACTGAATGATAAATTCAGTCAATAAGGTCAATCAGGTTAATACCTTTGTGTGACAGACACAAACTGGAATTGTATCTCATTTGTAGCTGATAGCAATATTCTTAATGACTTCAAAAAATTTCACTAACAATCTTCTACATTTGTGGGTTCAGGCCTAAAATTTGCATTTTTGGCCATGCTTTTATCTGAATGCATCATATTGTTTGCCTGGGTAAAGAAAAGGCAACACTTCTGTCAAGAGAATTATTTTAGACTCTTCAGAAAGCTCGTGCTTACCCCAAACACAAAGTAGCTCCCTTAGCTGGGGCCGAGGTGCTCCACACTGACCTGTCCCTAATTCTTTTCTTTCCATCTTGTCAAACACTGACTGAGAAAGTTTTTCATCCGTTCTCATTGCAAAAGGGAAGGAAATAAAGAGGATGATTCTGAAAAGGTTTCTATATTTGTCCAGCATGGCACAGATTTGCTCTCTGAAGCTTGCAGATTATTGATAAATACAAGCAAAGAAACAAAATGTTGTGATGTAATTGTTTTTGAAGTCTATCATAAACAGTGCAGCTGAATAAAAGATGGATGTTACCAGTTACGTTTTCCAAAACTGGAAAAGACATTTAATGCAAACTATATGGGGAGAAGCTAAAATAAATGCATTACAAATTGGTGTCAATATTTTACAATGATCTGGATCCAGGATACTCTCAGACGGATCTGCTGAAATGCCCCCTGTTTCAAAAGGAAAATAAAGCAAATTCTCTCTGAATGTGACAGGCATTAATATTAATTCGCAGTGTTACTACTTGAGAAAAAAAAGATTTGCTTCATAATCTCTGTGACCTTTCCTTACTAACATTAATATTCTTGATGAAGTCTAAATATTAGCTGCCACACATAAATACTGTGATATTTCTTTGCTGTTATGATAGACAGTTTCCCAGCTGAGCATCCGGAGGTGAACAGGGTGGTACATGTTTCATGCATGAGATTAAGCCCAGAAATATCCACAGGGTATCGGAAAGAAAGGATAAAGACTAAATGTTTTATTGTCTTGGCTTTCTTTTTTCCTTTACAAAAACTCAAGACCTGGTATCAAGAATGACTTATTTCCTGCATGAAATATGAAATCATGAATATTTGAGAAACCTTCCTAAAGAAGTTAAAACCCCCAACCTAACCAACCAAACAAAGCTATCACCGTCGTGGCAGCTGAGGTGCAAGGGAAGGCAAGGGGATGGGTGTTGTGACATTGCACATTCTTTATGATCACTCCAGAAAAAATTGCTAAATTGTAGTGGGTCTGGATGAAAAAGGGGGGCACAGAGAGCTCGTGTGCCTCTGAGCTGTCACGGACAAATGCTACCACATCTTTTAATAATATCCCGCAGCCAAGCAACAGCAGCAGGTTGAGGAGGGCGTGTAAAATCCTAGAAGAGGCTCTGCAAAAGCAGTGCTGGAGTGTCAGCTGCTCGGGGAGGCTCTCAACGGGCATCACTTACTCCTGAGTGCAGAGCAGGGCTGATTCATCCGCCACACCAAAAAGGTTTCCTCTGCTGTGCTGGATTAGGGAAGAAAAGTTCAGGTTCCCCCCTGGGAATGTTCATAGAACCTGCGGTAACTGTCGTGATAGATTTAAACAGGGACAACAGCCCGTCCGAAATACTGAGCTGAGTTGGCACAAAGCGAGTTCACCAACAGGGCACAGGGAAAACATGAAAATACGAGGGAAAATATGCCAAAACTCCGAGTGCAAAAGCAAATCCACAAAGAGGAAACAAACAGAATGCAAAAGAAGACCTATTGATACTGTAGAGGGAAAATATGATAATGGAAAATGCCCCGCATACGAGGTCAGAAGCAATAATTGTAGCAAGAGAAAACATCATGTCAAAGGTTGTAGATGAAAAAAACAAAGTACAAAGGCGTCATATCAAGGAAGCAGGCAGTGACTCAGGGTGAGATTTTGCATGTCCAACGTTAAGGCAGCACAAAAATAAATAAATGGTTTATAAAGCACAGGCTGGCATAAGATTCAAGGGCAGGCACAGAAACAACCAGAAAACTGAATGCCAATGAGGAAGTAGAGCTTCAGAGACTCTCCTGGCCTGTAAAGTCTCACTTACTCTTAAAGAATAAAAAGCAGCTCAGATAAACAAGGCAAAACTGCATTGACATGAATCAAATTAAAATTTCACTGATGCACAGCTATAACGCTACTTGGATAATGTAAATCATAATCCAAATAGAAAAGTATAGTGCGTAGACCGAGGTATGGACTCTAAAAATATATGAGACATAGTTCCCCTGCTGAAACAAGTGAACTTAGGAACCTGGAGAAATTATTAATAGAGTAGAAGAAAGCCCCAAACACAAATAACTCCGAGCAGGCTATTCTCTACGGTATTCCCATAGCAAGGCTGCTAAAAATTGCCAAGCTGTATTTGAAAGACTGGGACAACTTCCAAGGATGTTACACATGGAAATAAATAAAACAATTCAGTCTGTACAACATCTGTCTTGCAGAACACCCATTGCATTAAAACAAACAAACAAAATAGTGGGAGCAATAAAGAAAATGAGGGGGAGAAAAAGCCTTAACCACCACATCCATCATTGCTAAACAAATAACAAGGCTGTCATTGAGAACTCTAGGCAAGCTGGGAATTTTTAAAGGTCCAAGGAATTTAAACAAAGTGCTAGGATGAGATAATTACCAAATACCTCTGCAAAAGCCTGCTTGGCTTACCAAAACCTATTATCCTTTACAGGTAAATACTGCCTGGATTAGGAGGACAGTTTCCCTGTGGTAAGTAACAAAAGATTTCAGTTCTCCATAGTATTCGACTGGATGGAAGAAAGATTTGAGGATGGAGTAGTAACAGGTCCGTAACACAGCCTTGTATGTTTGTGAGTCAAGAATAAGGAGCTAAATAAGATTAAGACAAAACTGGGAGAAAACGCAGCATAATTCGTAGCTTTGCAAGGGCTGTTAATCCATCTCTAACCAAAAAACAAGACTTGACTGACCATGCTAAAGAGTTCACGTCAGTTTGAGGATTACTGAGAGTCATAAATCATATGCAAAATGTTTTTTCTGCTGTCTCAGTCGTTTGTCTTTGGGACAGTTTGTGGTCAAAAATTCAGTACAAATCTGATTCTTGTTCACTTTACACAGTAATAACTTACTGAGATACAGACTGAAGACAGGGAACCATATCATGGAATCCCTGAAAAAAGACAGGCTGCAGTGGTTGTTTGTAATTAAGGTCAGCATTTCCTATGGATTTCCACAGGAAAACTTCAATTGGCTTACTAACAATGGAGAATCTTTGAGGCAGAAAATGAGGTAATATCAGTTTATCTATAGAAGTCTCATGAACTAGGCTTAGAAAATATGCATGTCCAGAAAGGAATAAATTTCTGCTTGGCTGCCTGCTTATCCTGAGCAGAACAGCCCTGTGAGATCGTGGGGGTAGCAGACACAGAAATCTCAGGAAACGCTGTCCAAGTCAGTTGTATGCCAGATCCAAGACAGGGCTTGGAAAAAAAATCCAGGACTCCACTACAGACAAAGATTTACATGTGCTGTGATCCATCACCCTGTTCAGGCTGCCAAGCACTGCAAGAGCAGCTCCACCTGCCACTAGGCAGCACCAGAATCAATGGGATCATCTGGACATATAAATTGCTTCAAATAAACGGGTAGAAAAATCACAATCCTGCTTTCGCGGAGCCAAACACAAAACTGCTCTCAGGAACACAGGGATCTAGAACAAAACGTTGTATCCAGAAGGCTGGACATGTTGGACCAAGATAAATAACATTATGTGAGGGCTGGGGGATGGATGTGACACTTGGGAAAAAATGCAACACAGGCAACTGAAAAAAACCAAAATTATTTTTGTAGCACCAGACTGAAAAAGCACCTTCCCCCCACCCCCCCCTCAGAAAAAAACCACATATAAAACACCTCATTGTTATAGACAAGGCAGAATTTGATAAAGTAGATGAACTGACAGACATGACTGCAATGATAGTCACTGGCAAGGCAATGCAGCATGTCAATAGTTTGATGGCAGAGCTGGGTATCCTTGCAGTGAGTTCCTGCAGTTTTCTTGCGAATGAAAATTGAGATTCCTCATATTATCACCACTTCCACAGTCAGCCAGTCAAAGGCAAAGCTGAACCAGTATTACAATTTCAAAGCTTCTAATAAGGAGATGTGCTACAAACCTTACCACGGGCCAGAACAAATCACTGAAGTGGCAAGGCAGCCCCACAGAAAACACACACATGTTGAGATGCACATGCGTGACAAGACATGCAGTGCTCCTGGAGCCCCTGCGAGTGGAAGGGTTACAGCCTGAAAGGAGGAAAAGACACGCTAACATCAAATTCTGCTGCAACAAACTAAAGACATGTAAAAACACAGTCTTGATGTCATGTTTGGGTCAATCTTGCTCCTTATTTGCACAGTGTTGGGGTGGATGAACACCAAGGCCCAGGTTCACTCCATAGTGACAGGGCTTGAGTGCTCCTCAAAGTCCTCCGAGGGAAGAGAAAGAGGCACCTGAGTTCCAAAGCTGTTTTCTAGCTGAGAAGGAGGTCCTCCCCCACAGCCCCAGGATGGACTTTGCTCACCCTCAGATCTGGTCTGTGGTGTGACTTTCAGCATCTGCACACTGCCTTTGGACCTTACCTCTCCTTGGCCAAATAAATCAGATTCCATTAAAGTTCTTTTCCTGTAACTGCGGAGATGCACCGAGGAATTTGGTGCATTCACTCAGGAATTTGGGATTTCCCAGTGGGAGTCAAATGCTTCAACATTACAAGTGTCACACATTACGAGTCCCTCACTAGATTTCTCAGGGGTGTTTGCAGACTGCATACATTTTTAACTGTGGAAAGGTAGGAGTAAAGCACCTTAAAATGAAATAATTAAAGGAGCACTGAAATGCACAGAGATAAAGATAAAGCCAACAGGACTGTGAGAGATAATAGTTATCTGCAGTAATAAACATTAAATGAGAACAATTCATGATTTGTGATAACATTTAATGTGGGGATATAAATCAGATGAAAAGAGCACAGTTGAAAGATGGAAAACACACGCAGAGCTAGGCAGAAATAAAGGATATACAAAGAGCCTTTTGTTATCTTCACCTTGTAATTGAGATAATGCTTGTCTTTAATGATAGACCTTCAGAACAGCTCCTGCACCTCGCTGCAAGGCTGGAACAAAGGCACAATAACATGAGGTTTCTGGCTATGCCTGATGAGCCCAGGACTGTGTTTGGCCCTGCCAAGTCTGTTGCTTGCTGTGTCACACTGAGGACACTGAACTTGCCACTGTGCGCCTGGCACTTTGGAACACTGAGCTGTAAATCTGCACATCAGGCAAAAGTTCATAATTTCTTAGCCAAGTGATGTATTTCTTGACGTTGTCAAAGTCTGATGTGTAACGTAAGTCATGTTTTCGGGGACTAAGGTGCACCTCTAGAGATGAAATCAGAACAGGTAGGACTGAAGCAGAGATGCCCCATGACCAACAGGGGCAGGATCCTATCCCTGCTGCTACAGGAGGTGCTGCAGGAGCACCTGGAAGGCAGGAGGTGCCAGTTCCTTTCCTACCTCACAGGAATAATATTCAAAAGAAATATTGAAAGAGCTAATACACCAGAATTTTAAAGAAAACAGCATGTTCTTTCTGGTTCCCCTTGAAGCTTCTGACGTGGCTCCACACAACATGGTCTAAACCCGGTGAAGTACCCTACAGATAAAAGGAGAGGAAAAAACAGAATGAAAACTTTAGCCTGAGATTAGTTATGAATATTTCATGGCCTTACTGAAAGGATATTTCAGGTGAGTCTCCATAGCAATCTGCTTTGTATCCGCTATCGTTAAATAATTTCAAATTAACGGCTTGGTTAATGGAGCAGGCATTAAATTTACACTGAAACATGGGATGGAAGGAGCTGCAGATTTGCTGGAGGAATAAAAATGGCAAGACCAGACCGGAGAAATGCTCTAAACAAGGTGCAATTGTTTGGGGATGAGAACAAAGCTCTGCACACAAACAGAAGAAAGAGCCTTGCAAGGCAGGAAACCACCAGGAGAGCAAAAGCTCTGCGACAATCCGGGGGTGTTTATGGGCTCAGACACTGAACAGGAGTCAATAATAACAGGCTGTTGTGAAAAGCAAGCCACAGGAGGGTGGGTTTGTGGGCTGCGAGGCACAGGCAGTGCTCCCTGAGCAGAGCAGCAGCGCTGCTTTGGGCACTGGATGGCAGTGTGGCAAGAACTACAGAAGAACCAGAAGAATAATTAGGAATACAGAGGACCCGACCTGTCAGAAAAATTGCATGAATTGGGGTACTTTAGCCTGAAGAGGAGGAGGGTGAGGCAGAATATAGGAACAGCCTTCCCGTGTAAAAGCCAGCTGTGATTCCCCTTTAGGCGGCGAATGATGCCTTAAGACTTTATGTATTTGTCTGTGTTTGTATATATGTATATATTTTTGTATATTTTGTGTAGCCGAATAGCTTATCATATTTGAAGTAGCCACCAGCAGTTTCCACCTCTGTGCTGCATTCCTGAATGCCTTAGCTAAGAGTAAGAGAGCGACTAGAACATTTTATTTGGGACTCACGTACCAGGACTAGAATAACAATACACATTGTAGTCAGAACAAGACAGAAGACCCATGAAGTTTGGAAAACCTCCAACCAGGGGGATGTGACGAGAAGAAGACGATGGTGAAGAAGTAAAGGGGTCCTGAGACCCCCAACTCAATTCTAGGAAGGTGTGCCAAGGGACAGAGCTGAGGGAGGTTCTGAGAGTGGCACCAGGGTGGGACGAGGGTGGAAGGTCCCTGGGTTGGATGTAACCTTTAGTTATGATAATTAAGTAGTGTTATAAAAATAGGAATCACCTCTATGCTGCGCGCTGTCAATACACTTATCAGTAAAGAACTCCTCCCTACCTCAAAGTAAATTGCCTCCAAAGTTTTGGTCCACATTTTAGGCAACAGAAGGATGAGAGGGTGATTTGTGACGCCCTCCTGTGAAAGATGAAACAAGAAGCACCGGGCTCAAATCGCCCCACAGGGCTCAGGCCAGACCTTAGAAACACGTCTGCGCAGCAGGGACGGTGAAACAACGAAGAAGTGAATTGTACTTCCACCTTCAGAGGTTTATAAAACAGGATGGCCAACCATTTATCAAGAGTAACAAAGAAAGTCTGACTGCCCGGGTTATTTCTGGCCCTCATTTACTATTTCTTTACACTTCTCAGCAACGAAGTTTCCATGACTCAAAAATCATAGTTCTCTAGTATTCTGTTCTCCCACTTAAGCCTTTCCCTTTGTATTCAAAAATGCTGTGACATTCCATGACACGGACTCTGCACAAAGAACTTGTCATGAATATGTAAGGACAGGGAATTTTCTTATGAGTAGCACTGAAACATTAAAACTCATTCTCAGAAAATGTTAACAGTGTCCCTACCACTACTGGCTCTTGAGAAATCCAAAAGCAAATCTTAATTTCTCTTCACAGTACTTTTTAAGTGTCATTTTTTACAGCAGGTTATACAAGGCTGTCATTTTATTTAGAAAAAGAAAACAACAACAAACCCTTAACATACGTTTTTAAATTCAGATTGGTGAAGGGAAAGAGGCAGGAAAAATGTTTTAATATGGACAATGCTCTATGGAGCCATCAAAGAAATAAAATCACAAGCAAATACAACATTGTCATTATTTTGAAATAATTTTTCTGCCTTTAGAATAAATAGTTCAACTGAGAGGAAGACACTTTTGAACAACTGAACTTTAGATCCACAAATATTTTTTAAAATCTAATAAAATATAATGTTAATACTGTCAATATTCTCTGAGGCATGGAAAAGTTAACGAGATTTTCCTCCATTTTTATTGGCCAAAGAAACCAAATTTTCTGACTGTTCATAAACAAGTGTTAACTATTACCTCAGTTGTGATAGCTCTTCTATTACTCACCCTTATAAAATGAAACAGTTGTTTCCATTAAGTTTTCACATGCCTTCCATGCATGCTTTTGACAATTCAGTTTTGATTAGGAGGCAGCACAGCAGCAGTCAGGATCCTTTTCTATTTCAAGAGTTTTCCAAAGAGCCCTTTGAAAATCCTTGTATATTTCTTTGCCTTCTGGATAACTATTCTTTATTGTAAAAGTATCTATATAGTCCTTTATCCACTGGTGAAATGTTACTAACACTTTAATTTAGTGTCTCCAGCAAGCATTTAATTCAAATTTAGCGAGGCAGATATTGTTTTTTTAATTAAATATAAGATGATTGTTAAAAGGGAACTTACTGAGTATTTAGAAGATAAATCTAATAGTCTTGTAATTAGCTCAAAATTACATAAGCAAGAAATGCCTAATCTCATTCTTAGTAGCACATGGACTTTATGAGGAATTTGTAGATACTTAATTAACAGTTATCAAAATAGCCTACAGCAAGACAGGTTTCTATTAATTGTTAAAATAGTGATGTTTAATAAGCTTGTTAAGTGATGATACACTTGGGACAACAGAGTCATTTAGTTTCTAAGTATTCCATTGTTGTTCCCTAATGTCTTTATCAATATATTACATTGCTGATTTGTTCATTGTAACCAGTGATTCTGCATTTAGTTTTGATGTTTGCCAGGAGGTGTTTCTTATGATGTTAAAACAAAGACAACAAAACACCACTTGTTTCCAAAGTTCAAAACTGTAGAAGTACCAATTGCATCACCATACTCTTAGAAAGACTTAGGAGATAAAATTTACGAGTGTTTTTTTCATTTACTCAAAAAAAAAAAAAAAAAAAAAAAAAAAAAAAANAAAAAAAAGAAAAAAAAGAGAAGTGATCCCTGCAGCTTCTCTTCTGTCCACAAATAAAAGGAATCATATCGATATAAAAGAGATTTGGGAGTAAATCAATGCACCTATATAATCTTTTACAGTGAGGGCTGGTTTCCAAATAAGTTTTCTTCAGAATGTCCTTTAGGGTCAGAACAGTGAGAAATTAACCCAAGTAACTCATCTGAAAAGTAATTTTCTGCTTCTTTTTGGTTTGTGGATACTTTATGTTTGCTTGTTTGTTTGTTTGTTTGTTTATTAAAATTCTGGTAGACTGGGAATTAGGCACTATCCCATGGCCCCTCGCCACGGGAGGTTAAATTAATTAGAGGAAGGAGTTAGAACACTTAGCATTACACATTACACAGTATGGCTCACACATTACACAGCATGTTTCATTCTGAACAGCTCAGGCTCCAGTTGCTATTGTTAAATACATAGTGATTTCTGCCCGAGAGTGCCCTTGTGTCTGTAGGGGCACCAAGAGGGTTTTTCCTCTTCTGCCTGGTACAGTGTGGAAAGGAGTCAGCTTTCCAGGAGCCAGACCCTCCATGACACCTGACCAAGAAGCAGAAGGACAGGTTCTAGTGTGACAAATTCCATCACCAGCAGCTGGATGCCTTGCAAGTCAAAGGAGGGCTGGTGAAGAGGCTGATGGGATCTTAAATTGGCATTGTTCATACCGGTTGGAATGGTACAGAGCATATGGAAAAGTATTCCTACTGCTGCTGGCACAACAGGGCTGGCTCTCGGGGCAATGCCCTGGGGAGCAGGCAGAACAATGCCTATTCAGACTGCATAGTGACGTGTACACATGGCTTTAAATGGCATTTATTATCTCACAAGTAGCATGGGAGTCAGTGATGTGGGACTTCATTTAATTTGTTTAACCTATTTAATATACTGACACTGTGCAAGTACTTGTCAGTCCATTAACTGCTACTGTTATAGGGGATGTTTAATCTACATTTGAGCCCATTACTACCCTAAAATGTTGGACAGAAGTCTAATATTATGGACAGAAATCTTCTTCAGGCAACGCTTATGAAGAGAGAACTAAATATGTCCAGTAGCATCTGGAATAAATGCAGTTGCAGCAGAGATAAAATGTGTGTTTGGGGCAAGGGGCAGGGGGAGGTAAGAAATAAAATGTGCCTTAAGTTTTTATGTCCTGGCTTTTGAAGCTTGACATCAAGAACATTATAGGCATTAAGAGTTTCATTTAACAATATTTTGGAGAATTAACTTTATAGCTTTTAAGAAGCGTTTTAATGTTTTCAGTAGTTTCTGTCAATAGGAGCAAGAGCTTTGTGAAATAACTTTTGAAGTTTTGCCACAGAGGGACAACTTCTGATAGAGCAAATTAAATCTGAGCGGAAAGTATAGCTGCTGATAGAGAACATTTTACCTGCAGAGGGGCACAGATCCTGCCAAAGCAGATTTTATCTGCTTGCTAACAGAAAAGATTTTACTCGGTAGTGAAATGCAACTACTGTCAGGGAAGATTCCGCTCATCAGCAGTTGAACTTCTATGGCACATAAAACTTTTTCTGTCAGACACTGCACATAAATTTTTGTCTCCGTTGTGGGATAAAATCGAAGGAAAATAAAAAAAGGTTGTTGCTGATGAAGCCGGTGTGCATACGAGTGAAGGGGAATAGTTCTTCGGTTCACTGCCTGCTGGGGAATAAACTTCCAGCAGCTGAGAATCCGACCCAGGTGTGGATGAGACACACAAATGAGGCACTGCCGCTTGGAGCAGGAGCCAAAAGAGTCACAAACTCCAGAGAAGCAACCTTGTTATGCAAAATTTAATGTCAACACTGTAATGGCTTCATTTTTAGAGCAGTCACATGGGAAAAAGGATTCTCAGTTGTTATTGCCATAGGCTGCGGAGCCAAGATGAGCAGCACACAAAGAGGGAAACACATCCCCAAAGCACCCCGAACTTAAATATGTCTGGGTTCGTCTGCTCCTTCAGCCTTGGGTTTCCAAATCAGCCACACAATTCGCTTCTCCAGTTTTTACTTTGTGAGGTGACTGTGTCAGTGAAGGCCTCTCTGTGCCCCCACAAAGTCTCTGTCCCCCCAGTAACCCACTTGGAAATCACCCTCGGCCGCAGAGGAACGTGCAGGGAGCTGTTATTGATGTTCATGTTATTTGAGGCAGAGGTATTGATTGGTAATAAACACCTTTGGCTTTTTAAATACATAAACCATGTTGGATTTCATGGATCTCAGGCAGTTTCTACTTCCATGCAACTGCTCAGCTACTTGCTCCTGTGCTTTACTTTGAAGAATGAAATGCAGAGCTGCAAGATAACCACAAATCTGCCAGAATGCAAAATAGACATATAAAAGACATTTCCCACTCCTCCAGATTTCATATTCTTTCCACGTAGGCTATTGAAAGAGATGAAAATGGATAAATGTGTAGCCACCAATGGCGTCCGCCTCTCACTTTATAGAGAGCTACCATTTCATTAAGTTTGAAGTTTTTGAAATAATATAATCATAATGAAAGAAAGGAAATAAAATCCTCAGAAAGTTCTCAAAGGAGTATTAAAAGATGAGATTTGAATAAGACTGATCAAATGTTGGAATGGAAGATGCAGATAGGTCATAAGCCTTTGCTTTTTTGATTGCCCATATTGTCTCGAAACTGTTCAGCAGAACAAAGAGTTTTGTGGATGAAAGACTGGTGTGAAGAAACATGAATGTCAACTTGAGTTCTGAAAGACAGTCTGCTAATGAAATATTCTAAAAGTCATTTTCAAGGTGGTAGAAAGTTCTCACTGATGTGCATCAATGCTTCTGATAAAAAGCATCAAATAGTTATGCAAGTATTGGCTTTTAGGTCTGAGAAAATAAAGCAATGCTTGTATGATTCCAAATGTTGCAGAAACGTGTTTAGTTTTTATACTTCCCGAGGATTAAAAATAATAATTAGGTTGCTTGTTTAGTTTCTAGCTTAGGCATACAAAACAATTCAGTATCAGTTAATTTTCAATATAGCAAAATTAGATAATATATAGTGAAAACTGAGTACACTGAAAATAAAGACAGATCCTAAAAGCATTTTTAGTGCAAGAAAAAATGAAATCACACATTTTGTTTGTGCAATAAATAAAATAAGTATAATTTGAGACAAACAGTAAATAATACATTTGGCTGCTTGTGGTAGATAGATTTTGGAATCTGACACTGTGTGATATTTAATAGCTTCTTCATAATAGGAATTCATAAGACAGAAAGATCTAAAAGCAGTAAACATCTTTCCAACAGTTCTAGGTGAGCAGATCTAATTAAATTTTGGAATATGAAAGCCTCTGAAGTAATGCTGCCAATTCCCATCTCCTACAGGGATTTTCTTCTGCGCTTGAAGTAACTTCTGAAAAACTTGCTTTATCTTTGATTTCAAATTTTAGCAACACCAAAGCTCATAAAGGGCAGGGCTAACACACCTTGAGTGCCCATTGCTTCCACCTTGGCACCCTTCTCATCAGCCCCTGACTAATTTGTGAGTCTGCAACCTTGGGGAGAGGGTGAGCTCTGAGACGGGAGGGCAGATCCAGGGAGCATGTTAAATACCTCAAGGGGAATTTAAAGTAATTTGTTTTTTGCTTTTAGAGAAAAATACGGAAGCGAGAAGCAACACTGCCTGTGGTTACCTAACCCCCTTAAGAGGCTCTGTCCTCACCCCAGTGTTGGCATGGCTAAGGCACTTCTGCACTCACCTGTGCCCACTCCTGACTGCCTTCAAACAGCAATGAGCCCAAAATCATCTCAGGCACTGGAACCTGTTGCCACATTCAGAATACGCAGCCCAAAAACCAGCAGGAGGCTGGAGGTTATAGAATTAACTTGCAATAATCATTTATTTGTCAAATACGGTGGTTCCTACTCAGCCCAGTAATTAACACGCTCTGCAAGAAGTGAGAGCTCCTGTCAGAGAGGCTGCAATCCCACCGTCAGTGCCTTCCAGGAAACACTGGTGACAAAGCCGAGGCTGCCTAGAGACAGGAGAGGGTCACCCCCAGCCCATCTTGCTTAAGCAATTTACCAGCATAGGAAAGAAATCAAGTTTAAATCAGTCAGAAAGGAAATACAAGAAATCTGATTCTTGACAGGTGAAGGCAAACAAGGTGGGGAGATGTCCAACTTTGCTGTTACCCTCAGCACATCTCAAGGGCTCTCTGAAGATCTGCCAAGTCAAGACCTTTGTTATCCTGTTCCCCACTCAAGGGCTCTTGCTGGTGCTGTGTAGGCACCTGGGCATCTAAGAGAGAGCTCTGAGCTCCACACAGGCAAACTCATCTTAGTTATGCCAATCTCACTCAAATTTGGCTCTAAGTCTTCAACCCACAGCCACTTTCTTTTGTTTCTATTTCGAGAACATCATAAATACTTATCATCTTGTGTGAGTTACAGCATCAGCTTTTGTGCCTCGGGTGCCTCTTTTCCTTTCCATTATGGCAGGGCACAGGTTCTTTGTTGCTAAACAGTTCAGCCAGGTTCCAAAGAGCTAATACATACTGTATGCTAAAGTCTGTGCCTGCTTTTAACACGGATCCCTTTGGAAACAGGGAATGACTGGCTGGTTTTGGCTGCCCTCGCTCACGATGTAGAAGAGGAACTATAGGAAGTCTTTGCTGAATGGCCTTTGATTTTCTGTCAATGCAGTTTTGCCAGAATTTTAACTGAGGTCCCATAAGTAAAGGTAAAACATTAATCTGCTCAGTCAGTCAGTCCCTGGATAAGCCTTAGAAACTGAAAATATGTTTACAACAAAGATATCATAACCCTTTGAATACTTAAAAGAATGATAACAAAGAAAGCAATTCTCTGTTTAAAACTAGTTAAGATGCAACACTATAGTTCTGAATCCAGATGAACAAATAAAAGCCAAAGGGAAGTTAAATTTGTAATGTAAGTTACATTTATATTACATTTAAACTATGAATTTACATTTAAAATATAAACAGGCAAGTTTATATTTTAAAGTTACTTAGCCTTTTTCTTAAAATCAGCCCTAAATGAAATGTTTAACTCTCTTCAAATGTGTGACACCATCCATCACAATTTTATAGTTAGACACATAATAATGTATAATCTCAGCTGGCTGTCCACTTGTAAAAATGGGAATAGACTTGAAGAAATAAGCAATTTCCCAACAGAAAATTGGAAATTCTGCCAACCAATTCCAGGTGACCTGCCATCAATCAGTGTTAAATTCTCCCGAGCTATTGCTGAAGGGTATTGCCATTACTGACGGGCTTCACCTGGTGACTAATGGTATATAACAAATACATTCAAGAACTATAGAAATCCTAAGAATCTGTAATTGTCAGTTAACTTCCAGCAAAGACCTTCTCAGGCAATTCAGAAAGAGTGAGATTTCTATAACCTCGAAACTACTCATTTTTATTATAATGTTTTTTTAAAAAAACCTCCAGAATGACTTGATGCCATGAAACTAAATTAAATCGGACTGCAAAACACTTATTTGTTGCAGAATGATTTCACGTAAATCTAGTTTGCCATGTGCACTGAATATGTGCTAATGTGACAATTACTACAGGCCTGTACTTACATGCAAGTTTCTCCAAAAAAATTTCTGTGATTAATAATTATGATTAATGTTCGAAGGATGTTGTTCCAGGGTAATAGTTTCCTTCATTTGCCAGAGTATACATTTAGAATTAAGTATTAAAGTGCTTCGGTTACCACGTAAAGCCCGCATAGCTATGAATTATTTTATGTGTGAGAAACATGCTACAGGCAAGAAATCCTGACTGTGTTCCACCACTACCAGAGAGGAGGAGAGAAATGATGATGGATCTGTGACATGGAATCTCCAAGATATGGAAATAAGGTTTTCAAAGTTGTCAAAACCAGAATCTGTCAAGACTTAAATCTCTTTTTCAAGTACGGAAACTGTAATTTCCACTGGACTATCAGGTTGAAAAATAAAGTAAAATTGATAAAAGTAGTGAGAAGTACTGCTGGCCTGCCCTGGAACGGGATCAGGAAGTCTTCTGGCCCCACCAGCCCTTTCAGAGTCACTAATCCTGAGTTCAAAAGCCCACAGAATTGTCCCTGTCGGTGAAACTGTACCCAGAGCACTCGCAGGGGTGAAGAAAGAACACCTGTGAATATTAGCAGGACTTATATTTATAAAACCTGCAACAAGATGGGCAATTAATCATGTGTTAGAGAAGGAAGAGACAGCAGTCCCAGAGTAAATATTTCTTTTCCTAAATAAATCTGCTTCATGCTGTGCTATGATAGCATAATAATGGTGAGTTTCTCAGAGAGACAGTGCAATGTTTTAATTCATGGTGAAAAGCTGTATTATTCATAGTTCTAATGTCCATAGGGTGCCGGGCCACTCCTCAAAATAATGCAAAGCAACAAAAAACCCCCGAAGATGGATATATTTTATATGCATTCAGTGTCTGCTTTGTCCAAAAAGGTGGGGGACAATGAAGGCAGGGAAATAGATGCGAGCAGAAAAGAAACAGCCTTTAAATCCCTGATACTGCTCAAAGTAAGAGGCTTCCTCGTGTCCTTCACCACGTCTCAGCTAAAGCATAGACAGAAGAATACACCTCTGTGCAAAGACAGCCATGTGGATTAGCCCTGTGCGTGTGTGCAGTGCAGATTCCATGCCCCGTGGTGCCCATGGCTTAGGAGTTCTGGTTTTGCCCCTACCTCATGTCCCTTGCCCAGCCAGCTGGCAGGGACAGGACCTGAGCTGTTGGGACAGAAATCTTCCCTCAGGCACAGCAAGAGCCTTTTGCTTTCATGTGACGTCACCTGAGTCACCAGTCAGGGGTTGCTTCCTTTGAGCAGATTGAATGCAGAAAGGGAGATTTTCCAAAGAGCAGCCAAATCCTCAATGAACGCAGGGCTGGGCACTTTCCATGCACGTCCTGCTCTGGTAAACACCCCCTGTTTGCACTCCCAGCTCAGTGCCAGTGAGGGCAATACCAAGGGCAGGGAGTGGCCATGAATATTGCACGGCAGTACCAAGGGCAGGGATTGGTCATGAATATTGCACGGCAGTACCAAGGGCAGGGATTGGTCATGAATATTGCACGGCAGTACCAAGGGCAGGGATTGGTCATGAATATTGCACTGCAGCACCAAGGGCAGGGATTGGTCATGAATATTGCACTGCAGTACCAAGGGCAGGGATTGGCCATGAATATTGCACTGCAGTAATGCCAAGGCCTTTGTTCCCAAAGTCAGGCAGATGTTCAGCATTTTGTAACATTCTGAGAACAATCAGGTTATCTCTGCAGTGTTTATTGACTTCCCCACTGCATCCCTCTGTCTGATGGGTGTTAAAGCCATTATACAGGTGAAGTGTAAAATGGAGAGGTGCTAAGGGGAAGAAGAATGAGTATCCAGGAGTGGGTTTCAGTCCCTTTGACACTCTGAGAAATTACATGTCCCATTCTCTCCATCGCTCCTGTGCTCTCCCTGGATGCTTGGCAGAATTTGTAAAAGCAACCAGCTTAGATTTTCAAAGGAGGGTCTTAAAATAGCCTTAAATACTTAATGGCAGATCGAAAGATTAGGGAATAAAAGCATTAATATATTGAACAAAATAGCATCTAAGATATTAATTTAATTACCAGGTCTCCTCTAAGGGTTGGATAACTGATCTGTGCTAGCATGGACCTGATTTCTCCCTTCAAGTTCAGAACAGAGAAAAAGCAAATGACATGATCTTCTGTTATTCTCTAGATATATATCAATGAAGACTGCATAGCTGTCATAGAACTTCATGTCCTGAAGGGGAAAATTCTGACACCTACACTCATGTTTGGTAGAACCTTCATGAGTTGTCTCACTTATTTAATAGACTTACTCATTGAAGAGTTTCTTAGAGGTGTCTGGAGGCCTGTAAACAACACCCCACTTTTTAATACGCAAAGACTATTTTCAAAATCCTTCCTCAGTCGAAAATTTCCCCGTCAGAAGCAGAACAGCGTTAAAAGAAACCCCAAACCTGCAGCATTGCCAAGCTCAAAATAAGTGTTTCTGTTGTTTTAAATACAAATAAAGATCCCTTGTTATGCACATGAAAAATACAGAAGAGAAAAAACACCAAAGCAGTTTTGATAAATGCTGTGATTCTCCAAGGAAATGCAGGAATTGGAACACTATTAAATGGAGCTACTTTATATCCTCCTTGAGTTTTCATTCCTTTGACAATGGAAACTGCCTTTGGGAAGACAACAGATGCAGGTCCCCTGAGTACTTTAAGTGGTTCAATTATGTCCCTGTGAGTAGAATGAGGAGTGAAAACCACAGACATTGCAGTCTCTGGGTCTACTACCTCCAGTAAGCTTCTTCCAGTCCATTACAATGAACAAGCAAACATCTCGACCATTTTTTCACATACAGAGAGGTTTCTGTGATTCAGTAAAATTTCAAACATCAAGAAGTGTTTGAACGGGTATATTGTAATCACAAATATGTTTTTGGTACCTACTGTGTTTGGGACATAAATCTGGCCCAGCATTCTTCTCATGTCACTTCTATGAGTGTCACCACGACTCATTTCCAAGATCCAGGCAAGATGATATGAATTTGCCTCATTTCTTCCAGCTGTCCCCTCCCAGCAGGAGGATGCCACCAGTCTGTGTGCTGGGCACGAGGCACCTCTGGGATCCTCCATAAAGAACAGCAATTACAGGCTCAGTGTCTGTTTGAACTGTAACTCTGTCAGAGCCTTCAGTGGGGACAAACCAATTTGGGAAAACCTACAGTGAAAGGACACGGAGTTGTGATGGAAGACAAAACAGAGAGGCAAGTCAAGGCAGCGTAGTGTGAACAGCACTGTTTTGAGATTTAAATATCAGAGGTTCTCGGGGTTATTCATTCAAAAAATGAAGCCAGTAGGAGGTTAAAGAAGACAGAGGTGTTCTCTAACCCATAACAGGGTGGCTTTCTTCAGAATGGTCTCCACTGCAGTCTGTCACTGAGCCACTTTGTATTCTCCCCGAGCAGGAGCTGTGGAATATTTTGTAAAGTTGCATTTTTTAAAGTCCAGAAAATAAGCAGTGGAGCAAGATGCATCCCCTTTAGAAAGAGGAATAGAACTCACCCCATGCTCCATGAAACCATCAAGCTCATGGCTGAGCAACACATTGTTGAGTTGAATATAATGAGGCTGCTGTATAATGTCACATTATAAAAAACTGTACAACACCAGGAAAAAAAAGTCCTCCTGCATTCTGATAACACAGCCCCCTCTCCCCCTACCAGAAAAGGTTCAGAACAAAACTGGGAAGTGGATTCAGGCATGGCAATCTCATATTAATTAGCCAGTTTTCAGTCAAAAAACACAGTTTTCAGTGAAAAACACAACTGAGATTCTTTAGAGGTTGTCAGAAATTAGGTATATGAATTGCACATGCTGTTGTAAGCAGCTTTTTCTTCACTATAAATTAACACAAATAGGGAGAACAAAATCACAGCTATTTGATTGTTAAAATATTATTTTTATAAAATTAAATTCAGTAACATTTCATTTGCAATTTCAATAGTTGACTGCAACTCTAAAGCCTTGAAAACTCTATTATAAGAGGAATTCAATGGAAATTCTAAATGGCAAACCTCTGAAATGGATGTTAAGTCTAATTATTCATTCATAATCCTGAATCATTTCTAACTTAAACAGGCATAAGTGTGATGATGAATAAGGCCTTAGACTTTTTCCTGGCCTTATAAGTCTGAAATTTGCAGGCTTAGCTTAAAAATTACCATACAAGGAGGTAACCAGTTGCTTGGTAGACTGCAATAAAAATGGAATAAGGAAGAGTCAATAGGAGGAATCCTCCACATGACTCCTAAGAGGTGACCCTGATGGCAAGAACCACTTTCCTGTGCAGAAATCCCTTCCTCATTTACAGTTTACATTTGGCCTTTTTTTTTTTTAATTCTTTATTTGCAAGTTGAAAATTCATAGTCTTTTACACCTTGCATTTTTAGGGGGAAGGAACATAACCCTTCAGCAACAAGAATAAACTCCCACAGGGCACTGCCACAGGTGGTCTCCCCTTCCATGAGGCTTTAGGACAATATTGGTCCCTATCCCTTTCTATATCAGAGAAGAAGATGCAGTTTGTTCTGTGTCTTAATAAGCACCAGGCTGCTGTGAAAGGCAAGTGTTGATATGAAATTTTTAAGAGAGTCCTCATAATGAAGCAGTACTAGTGACACAGATCTTCTAATCAGGCATTTAGTAATTTTGCTTTGCAGCTCAGAAAATGTATTTCATTTAAAGTCACCGCCTAGGAGCTGTGTGTCAGGCAATTACTCTCCACCAGAAGATTTCAAAGTCCAAGCAAATTAAATGAGCTCTGTTCTTAAAGTAATACTGGCCTCAAAGCATCATTACTTGTTGTTAAGAAACAGCAAACCTGAAGGCACAATTTCTGTTCTTTCTTATACAGGTGCAATTCCTAATAATGTTATTGACAATGAGCTGCGTATATTTACAGATTTAATGCAGAGTCTTTCTGGGTGGGGAACACACCTGAATACTTAAAATTCTGAAAGAACATCACCGAAAAGTTCAGTTTCCAGACTCTGAGACTTCTGAATTAAATTCAAAATATGGTGTCCTATAAGGATATTTGTATCAAATCTACACAGATATTAGGTGGGTAGAATTAAGGAGGTTTTTTTCTGGAATAGACTCCTCAGGAAGAAGAACAACCTTGCAAGACATGGCACCACACAACATTTTTTTCCTTTGGGTTACCACCAGGCAAATGCTCTTATAAAGTACAGTAAGGCTCAACACCTTGCTGAATTTTAGTCGCAGGTAGCACAATTAATACTTTAATGCCATTAAACTGAAGATAAAGCAGAAGGCGAACATGAAGGTACTTAAACACTACTTTCAAAGGCACCTTGAGAAAGCATTGCCAGAAGATTCTCAGAGATCTAGAAAATACACCCTTGTGAAAAGGCTGAAAGGTCAAGTCCGTAGAAGAACATTGAAAGACAGTGATACAATTATTGTCTTCAAACACATGAAGAAGCATTTAATGAGAAAAAAGGGACAGTTGTTCTCCACGTGTGCCTGGAATAGGACAAAAAAGAAGGGTCTCAAATTGCAATAAAGAGGTGGAAGGACAACACCTCCATCATAAATGGGCTGCTAAACTACTCCAGTGAGCTGAATAGGCAGGCAGGGCAGAACAGATTAGATGAACTATCATCAGGAATTGCTTAGACAGATCTCATCCAAATGGGGATGGGGCAGTGCACCAGATGACCACTTCAGGCTCCTTCTGTGTCTATTTGCCAGGGGAGGTTTAAGTTAGATATTAGGAAAAATTTCTTAATGGAAGGGGTTGTAAAGCACTGGACGACGAGGTGGAGTCACCAACCCTGGAAATGATGATGGGTATGGTACTTGAGGATGTGGTTAGGTGGTGAACGTGGTGGTGGTGGGTTAATCATTGGACTGGATGATCTTAAAGGTCTTTTGCAACCTAAATGTTTCTGTCATTCTATGATTCTATTTTCTATTATGTTACTATTTCCCACTCTTAGTTCCCAAGCTCTAGATTTCCAAAGATCCCGAGGCTTACGTAGAGCAGAATAGTGGAAAGGTCAGCTGGCACTTTAGAGATTTTTCCTTTTTGCATTCAGTTACTGTCACTTAAAAGCTTTCAAAACCATCTAGAAGTGCTCAGATCACTTTTTAATCCAGGATTCCAGTCAGCTAAGAGGCACTGAAAATCTTATTCCAAGTAACTATTCCAAGCGTACACAAAAAGCATCTGATGATGGTACTTGGGCCCTGTTCTAACTATAGGAGAGGTCAAACAGAGCTGAATAGATCTGTTCGTGTTATTGAAGTTAACAGTAAGAGAAAGACTTCACTAAAGGGGGAGCTTATTGCCAGAATTGCATCCCAAAGGAAAGGAACTCCAGCCTTGAATACTGATACTGTGTCTTTCTGTCTCCTACGTTTTCAAAAAAGCAGCATAAGATATAGACAAACATAGGCAAGCAGATGTAAATAACCTGTCCAAATGTTTTCTGAAAGCATCTTCTTTGTGCTGTATACCAGAATCAGCTCCCAAGCATGCTCTGTAAAGGATATTATCCCTCATTAATTTACGTTGACTATTGTTAGAGACTAGGATGGGAATTCTGCAGGGCAAGTTATCTGTCTGTCATGCTTTCAGAGCAGCTACTTTCAGAGAGTAGGTACTGGTGTAGCTGAAATTTGGGTCAGGTGGCAGTGTTTATGCTCCTACAGGAGTTGTGCCTCATGAAGATCCTTACACAACCTCGTGATATTCAGTGAAGTTCTTCTGTTTAAAGCCAATGCAATATCAAGTGCTCAGTCACTGATTCCATTTGAATATCTTCTTGAAGCCAACTCTTTCCACTCTCTTTTCATTCTTCTTGCTCTTTCTTCCATTACTTCACTTGCAAATAGAAAATAAACTGTTCCTTGTTATTGAACCAAACTCTTGTAAGCACAGTGACATAGCAGCAGTATCTGTGAACGATTTAAAAAGATCCTTAATATAGTTTACTGTGAGTGATGCCATGGGGCCTTGACACTTAGCTATTAGTGCAATTCAAATAATAAACAGTAAGACATAATTGTGATTAAAATTGAAACAACAAACAGTGCATTATACAAATGTAAAAAGAAAAGAAAAGGTGGTTTAGGTAGTAAACAAGGACACAGGAAAATCCATCAGGAGTCAAAGATAAGTATACTTAGAGCCATAAAATTACCTTGTGTCAAAACTAATTGAGGGAAGCAGCTCGTCACTAATGCAATTGTGCTTTAATAATCGAGATGGCATCTACATGAGCCTGCGAGAGAGGCAGCTCCAAGAGACATAAATGAAAACTTTGCAAGAGATCGGGTTTATTCTCTCAGCTATTTGTGTTGTGCATCAAGCTGAAATAATTGGATGCATCGTTTCAAAACACAGAGTTTCTGCTTGAGTGGGCAGGAGCATCTTCTGCAGCCCAGGGTAACGCACGGGCTGTTCTGGGGACCTGCAAAATTCAGGTGGTCCCCCGAGAAACAACCCGTGTCATCTCATCTCCTAGCTCTCTTCTACTCTAGATTTATACAGTCTGTCAAGGTTGTCAATGTGAAGCCGTTTAGGTGTTGTCTTGTTTTGCATTTCCTACTCTAAAATGTTCCAGAAATGAATCTGCTATCTCTTAATAGAGAATCACTCTAAGAATTGGCAAGGATTTCATTCTGACTTTTATTAAGGGCTTATCAAGTAAAAAGGACTGGAACAAAGAAGAATAAAATATTTTATTTCCCCGCCCTCCACCTAGTCTGAACGACAGTCCTTTTGAGGTCAGTATTGCTTAAGTCTGTAAAATGAAAGTGCTACGAGTCACAATCAAATAACTGTCAGGCGCCTTATTAAATTTCATTCAATTCCATACAAAATCTTAAGGGACCATCACTATCTTCCAATTTAGACAAAGATTAAATAAAAGCTGATCAAAGATTTATAGAATTCTAAAGTGATACTAAACACAATGTGCTATGCCTGGAAAGCTTTCCCTGGCACAATGGAGTTAGAAGTGCCCTGCTTTAATGGTTTCATTTAAGCACCACTTTCCATTGGAGGAAAAGCCATCAGTTTACAACCATCTCATCTAATTAAAATCTCAAAATTCACAGTCTAAATCAAATTTAGACTGGTGCTAGGATTCATGTCGTTGACCAGACAGAAGAAAAATCCGTAAGAACTTCAACAAAAGAGGCAACGTTACCTTTTTTCTTTTAATTAAGGAAAAAAAAGAAGTCAAAACTTCACTCCTGGTGTTTCCAGACCAGCGATTTACAGCCTACCTGCCATCAAAGAGATGTACAGGTAGGCTAAGAAGGTCTCCAAAGTGCAGCAGTTACTAAGGTGTCAATTTTCACCACTAAAACAGACCCGTATAAAGTATACCATGCAATGATTACCCCACTACATTAAAAACATTAACAGGGCATATAGGAAAGAAAAAAAGCAAAAAAGCAACAAGAAAAAGGTGCATTCACAGCGAGAAGTTGCTTCATATTTTCTTTTCTTTCTGCTGAAGGAAAGAACTCCTATATAGGAAGAGTTACAAGCAGAGGAGAGTCTGCCTTACACATTTAGAGAAAGCTCTTAAAACTGTGTTTATTTGTTTTCAAGGCAAGGAGGTTCATTACAAACCGAGTGCTTTACAGTGTTCCAGTGTTCATCTACAACAGAAATTACACTTCTGTGAGAAAGATTTCAGCCTAAGGATTGGCAAGAAATTTGTGAAGCTGAACATAAAATGTGAGTTCTTCTGTGGTAGAACCTCTTGTGAGACAATGTGCAATTACAGCAGACATGCTGATTTCTGAAAAGGTTTGATGATATATAACTTAGAGAATATTTTCACCATTTTGTGTACCTGGTGTACTTTCTTCCACTGAGGATCCACTGTGCCCTAAGAAGCTATATTTACTGGATCTATATTTATTTACTGAAAAATTAAACCTGGGGTAAAGACACAGAACTCAGATCCTTCCATCCCTTCTGGACATGGGGGCAGCCTCGGTGACATCAATTGGGTGTGAAAGCAAAGGCAATATTTGCAGCACAAATGCCAAACAACAACACTTAGGACTTGTATAAGTTGTGGTATTTCAAAATCCCTTTCAGATCCCAAAAGGAATATAAAGCAAGATATCAACTAGGCCATCTCTCTGGTAGCAGCCCATGCAGTTTTCTATATTTGTACACACGCTTGGCACAAAATCATAAGGAGTGTTTATACAATGACAGTGTTTATACTTGTAGTTCATATATAAGGTTATTCTGTTATCTGTACACAAACCAGGCTCCCGTGAAGGCAATTCATAAATGTCAGCCAGAAGGAAAAAGGCAATGAAGTGTTTTACAATAAGCACGTTTACGTTTTATTAACAAGTTCAAACCAAGAACTTTCCCCTCTCCTCAGTAATATCACAGGTAATTAAGTCAATACCCTTTTGCCATGGACTTAAAAAGGAAGGTGTAAACTGAAACATAACAAGAATTATTGCCTGCTGGTCACAACTTCAGTGTCAGTATGACTAATTCCTTTTGATACTGCTTAAGATGCATGTTTTAGGGTGAATTCTGAAGGGGCAAGGTAGCTGTATAAAGCGATGGATTAAATAAAAGATAACAGGCTTTGCTGCGTATCATTTCAAAATAATAACTTTGGTCATTTTTCTTTAGGATTAGTAGAGATCAAGATTCAAGATCAGCAGATTAAAAAATAAGAGCAGCAAAAATGAGCTGAAGTGAAAACACATTGCATGTCACTCATCCATCCACATAAGATTTTCTCTCTGTTCTTCCCTTAACGCAGGATCTTCTCCCCAGTGTTAAGCGTGGGAATTGTAAGTACTTCTGAAACATGGTAATTTCCAGCTGTCAGTGCCAGAGAAGCCTCTCCGTGAGCCCCTCCGATGGGACCTGTGTCTGAGGAAGGAGCTCCATCTGAATTCGGTACACCAGGACGGTTTAATATTTCTTTTTTGGAACATCTCCAAGGAAACAGAGACGGATAGAAATGAGACAAAAATTGGGAAATCCCATCTTCCAACTTCTGCTCTTAAGAGCCATCTTACAACCCAGAAGAAAAACAAATACAACAACCAAACTCCCAGAAAACCCAGGATAAAATATATAGTGGGAATTTGGGTTAAAAATGGACATGGCAGGATTTTTCTTCTTGTGGGGAATGAGGGATGAGATTCTGTTATCTGGGCCTGACACTGGCAGTGCTTTGTCTCACCATCCATTCTTGTCTGTGAGAAAGGAATCAGAAGAGCAGACTCCTAAATTTTCCTTTCTTTTGACCTTGGGTGATCTGAGGCCGGTGATCAAAACCGGGAAAAATACAGGGAGAAATTGCCATTTACATTACAGGGAAAAAAGCCTATCCTTAATCCAGCCCTGGATGGCCACGGGGGAATGATATGCAGAGAGAACCCGGCTTCTCTTTTCCATCCTCCCCTTTCCCAAGGAAACTGCCCTTCCTACCCCCCAGTCTCACCCAACACGTCCCTTTTATATCCTTTTATCACACACCCCTTTGGATGGGGGAGCTGGCAGAGGAGGGACCAGCCACACACCAGCAAAGGCGGGTGAATTCTCCTTTGCCCTAATTCAGGCACAGCATATGATGCATTTGCTCTCAGCAAAGTTCACTGCTCAGGAACCCTCCTGTTCTCTCCCTGTTAGTGCTGTTTCTTGCAAAGAAATGCCATTTTACCATGGGATTTCCCAGTTCCTACCTCGGTTCCAGCATTCAGCAAAACCCCACCTCGAAACCTTCACCCATTTTTTCAGCTTAACCCTATTACAGAACCCAAAATCTGAATTTCTGCAACATCCAGATGGCAGTGCTAGGAATCTGCTGAAAGGGGGCCAGAGCAGTTTGAAAATTTGGACTAATACATGGACAGGCAGGACTAATCATGGTTAAACAAGAGGGGTCAGACTCTGATGGAGCAATCTTTCTTTGTTTCACCAACAGTGCCCACTGTTAGATGAGCATATACCTTGCAATTAAGCCAATGGAACCTGGATGGAAAACTTGGCATTAACTCTTTAGACAAATGAAAAGCCAGGCACCCGCTGAAATGACCTGTGCTCTCAACCAGGGCACTTTCACTGCCACTACATTTCTGAGCTCACATTAAAAAGTTATATTTTTCTTCACTTTGGGAATTAAAAAAAAAAAAAAAAAAAGACATTTTTATGCTGAGTTTTTATTTAGAACTAGGAACTGACAGAAGAAAATTCAAAATAGAAATTAAAGTGCATAAACAACACATTCATGTCTATTAGGAAAATAAATTTCTTCTGAAACCTTTACAAGAAAATATCTCTAATAAGAGGCTTTTACAAAAAGGAAATATTTTGTATTTTTTTGTCCAGAGCTATTTGAAGGATAAAAACTGTGGTGTAAATAGTGTATGATGAATTTCTAAGTAATTTTTGATGACTCAGCTATGAACTGCTTTAAAAAATCAGTATGAAAGTAGAAAACCTTAGCTGGACCTAAACGTGCAGAAATTGCTTGTTTTGCTTTCTTTTGGTTTGAATGGAAAGTTGAATCACATATTTGTTTATTTAATTATTTACAATCAATAAAACCAGTTGTAGAAATATACTCACTCTGTCAAATCAAAGTAGCCCCATTTTTAAAGCGCTCTTAAATTTTCTAGAAACCAGTTTGAGATCTGTGCAGGGACCTGTTTTCAGCAGAGTACCAGACATGACTGAACTTTTTTATTTGCTTCCTATTTATAAAACATAACTTCAGGTGACAGATTAGCAATTATTTTCAAATTGAATTTGTATTTTCTGACTATTTCATATCATGCCACTCATCTTCCACCACCATTTCCACCACTTGTGCCACTTGTTTCAACTTGTAGTCCTTTTTTTTTACCGCATAGAAATGATACTTTTGAATCCCTGTTTGCAAACTAAGACCTTAAGCACAGCACAAAAAAACCCCCAAAGAACCAGAGAATGTTTAATAGAAAATGGCATCTCTGAAGGATGGAGAAGCCCAGGCGGTCTCCTGGTAGCTCAAACAAGTGACAGACCCACGGGCAGCTTCAAAGCTGCTCTGACTGCCAAGCAGCTGCTCCTGCTGGACAATCTTCTCCCTGGCTTGGCATCCAGGCCTTGTGCTTGCCATTCCAAAGCAGCACAAAGAGTCACAGGGCGCAGCACGGCGGCTGCCACCCCTTCACAAATCCCACAATATCCGGAAAAAATCCCCGTGGAGACAGTGGGTGCCGTGGGGAGTCACATTATTGAGCTGAAATGCTGACTCAGCCGTTCGCAGCGTGGGAAATAAATGCGTTGTAAGAGCTCCTTTGTACTCCTGGTGAAGTATCACAGGACTCAGAAAAGCTCCTGCGGCGTAAAGAGGTAATATTTTCATTATTTTGAAGGCAACTGAAGTACCAAAGATTAGATGGCTGAGGAAAGGTCACAGAGGGTGTCTGAGGGAGTCAGGATTCAAGTATTTCTCCCCTGAAACAAGCCTGATGTGGTACTGGATGGATCATCCCTTCTTCCCCACAAAGAACAGATCGTTTCTACGTACAGCAAGATGTTTGCCAGACAAAAACTGTCAGGAGGGAAACCAGCACAGCTGAGTTAAATCACAGATGCACAGGGTCTCCCCTTAGCAGCCTCTCACAGTGTTAATGGAGGATCATGCGTTTCCTAGATATTGTGTTGTGTGCTAAAGCAAATCCATAACTGGCTATCACATCCTGTAATATGATTCCAAGAAGTTAACCTCTTCTGTCAAACCTTAAAGAATTTTGTCTTAAGAGTAGCCCTGCTTTGATCACTTCAGGCTCGTGTATGAATTCCCACTTTTATGGTTCCTTGGAAACAAACAAATTGCTGTTCAACGCTCTGCAAAACTTAAAAGCAGCAACACGATGGAAGAGTTTGGTGCTGGTGCTACAGCACAGGCAGGCAGATTTAGAAGCTCACAGAGCAGTGATTTGGAAGTCTCAGATTTCTTTCCATCCAGATTCATTCCCTGGCAAGAGCTGGTGGGGTGAACGGAACACCACAACACCCCCTACTCGCTCCTGCAGCTGTTCCTCTCCAAGCACTCACTTCACACACATTCACTGAGCAAGTTCCTGTGTCTAGAGGGCAGCCTGGCATCAGCTTTTTTAAACATTCATATATTATGTCATATCCAGGGATATGGCAACATTTAAACAAGACAGATGATTAAAAGATAGTGAGAGCTATGCATTATGGATTAAAGTGTAGAGTGAGAAGGTTTTGGAACATTAGTGTTCCAGAAATATGAACTATAAACCCATGTGAAGAACTGAAAATCATTGCATTTAGTGCTATTCTATGTTCTTTCAGTGGAAAATTGAAAACAAAAATAGTAGAGAAATGTATCCCAATTGTATGAACAAATTATATATTTATAATTCTTTATTAGGATTTTCTGAAAAGACAGTGTGCTCATAATCACACAGAGGCAATGGACAGGTTATAAAAGCTTGTATTTGATCTTAGTGCAGTCTTATTTATATTGCAGTAATTTGTAGGAACAACAATTAAGGATCTTCAGATTGTATAAAGCTCCTGAACTAAAGAAAACATGAGTAGAGGGATGATGTTCAAAAATATACTGACAAGTTCATTCTCTTTGTTGTGTCACCTGTGGATTCCATCAAAAGATGAAGACAAACTGAAAATTATTTGTCTTCTAAAATATATGTACAGAAAATATTTCTTCTGATATATAACTGATCAGATGCTGCACCTGTCTCAGAAATACTGAGGATTCCACTGGAAAAGAGACACAAGACATCCCCCGGGAAGCCACCAGTCCTGGTAGGTCAGGTCTCCAGGTCCTCAAGTTAGCTATGGCAAGATGCCAGTGAGAAAGTGAATCCTACTGAGCTGTTCCCTCAGTTGCTGCGGTCAAACCAAATCCCAGAGGAAGTTCCACTGTGGCAGAGATTTCGTGCTGACCTCAGCTCAGCCCCTGTGGTGAAGGAGATGGCCCACCTGCCCTGCTTCCAGCTGGCACCGTCTCACTGCCGTAAACTGGCTCCTCAGGAGACACGCTCTGGGACACCTGTGGTGGGTTCACCGTGGCTGAATGCCAGGTGCCCACCCAGCCACTCTATCACTCCC
>VWZG01006668.1:17560-29024 GCA_013396735.1 Grallaria varia | reverse complement strand
AAACAAATTCTGGCTCAGCCAGACCCACCACAACACCTCAGTGCAGAGAGGATGCACAAATCCCCCTGACAGATTTACATTTCACAGGTACGCTGGGCTATTAGTAAAAAAAGGAGATGCTGCAGCTTAAGATACAGTTCGAAAGAAAAATGACACAACTAAGTGTCATCTTCAGCATGAGAGGAGGGAACAAATTAAGCAAAGAGGGATAGAAGACTTTGGCAATGACCAAAAGGGATCCCAGGTTTCGTAGTGTTTTCCACTCCTCCGGAGGTTTGCTGGAGGGTTTGAATGATGACACAGGCCAAGAGATAAGGCCCCGTGCATTTCAGCCTCGGGCAGGGTGCTGCAGTAATGAGGAGGTCTGGTGAACGTATTTGAGTTCTGAGGCTTGAATTTATGGGAAGTTGTTACAGTCATTGAAACAATGAGGGCAAAGCAGTAATAGAAAATGCTACAACTGCAACAAAAAAGTGTACAAGAAGAGCAAATAAGCCCCCCTGGAAGTTACTTAGATTAAGTTACCCACAATTTGAGGAGTAGATAGATGCTTGTTAACAAATAAAACACTATTATTATGCCTATGCTACTTTGTTTCTCTGTTCTGTGAATTTACTGATCTCTCTTGACTTTCAGTTCTGAAATACACATTGTCAGGAACGAAAATGATTAAACCATGTAATCTGTTTATTCAGATCACATGCTGAAAAGTATCTTATTTCATATGTATCTACTGTAAAGTAATTCCAACAAAGCCACTAAGCAAAAAATGACCTCTGCGGTAAAGGAAGACAGTCCTTGCCTTCTCTTGACAGCTGCCTGCAGGTTCAACCCTCCATCAACAAACTGCCATATAAAAATTTACCTATCGAATTATTTTTGTCATTTCAATCATATCTATCAAAAAGGCAGGTGAATTCTTAAAAGCACTGAATTTTCACATATGCAGCCTCTGGATTATACTTCAAGACATGCTGCAGCTCAACAGGACTGTGATATACATGTGTATGGGTTAATAAAAGAAATTTGCTCAAGACAGACCTTATACTCAGCCTCTGATTTCTCCACAATCTGCTTCCTGAGGTCTCCTATCAGGATAAATAAATACGTCTCTGCTATTTCATGGTGCTCAGCCCACTTATGCCAGCTAAAAATCTGGTTCATTTTGTCTATGCAGTTTCCTCACATTCTATCCATCTTTAGGGAAATGTGACAAATACAGTTGTTCTGTGTGAGAAAAAGTATGTACAATTCAATCCACCAACACTGTCAATATTGGCTACAGCTTACTAATTAACTTGAGAAAAGAGAATGAGCTAATTAGCAGGGCAAACTAAATAGAATATCATTAGTTAGTCAATCAATGCTGGTTTCCACTAAGTGAATGAGCAATTCCCACACATTCTGGGTCACTGTCACCCTCTCAGATTCTCCACCGGACTACCCTGTCCTGCACCAAATGTAAAATTAACAGCATGACCTGGTTCAACTTCCTACTTGTACTCCCACAGATGACCTGTACTTACACTTGGAAACACTCAAACAGCCTCGGCTGCTTCAAGCTGGTTTCTGTTTCCTTCACTGAGAAAAGAAACTGAGGCCATAATTCTTCCAGGTCCAAACAAACCAAGAGTTTTTCCATAAAAAAAATATCCCCATCTGGGGATCACCTTGCTGACCCCACCACGCTGCCAGGCCAGAGGTTGCAAATCATTCTGCAGACATGGAACTGCAGGATCAACAGCACAGCACGACAGGCAACCCCCAAAGAATGTGCTCAAAACACGTGCTCACTGCAAGGTCCACTGCCCAAACCTGAGTTCATTTACTCCAGTGCTTAAAACCTTGCAGGAATTGTCTCAGCTCTCTAAAGGCTCGGATAGCTGCAAGTGCAAACACCGAGTTTCAGCCACGGCCCTCGCATTTTCACTGAGAGCATGTAAGTGTTTATGGTACCCTTTTAATACCAAAATAACAACAAAAACTCAGCTGGAAACAAGGGGAACGATAAAGCGCTTGTGGTGCTTACGAGTCTTGTCAGTCTGACTTTAGAGCTTTTCTTATACAAGTTGTTTACTTTGATATCAATCCTTGGAGCCTGTGCCATGCAAAATCTCTTGCAACATGTGCATTCAGACTTTACAGGCAATATTTGGGAAATGAAGCATTTCCATTAGTTTAGATAACATCATTAAATTCAGTGGGAGAGAATGACTGATCCATATAAATACTGGTTGGAACAAGAGTGCATGATGAAGCATCTCTTATTGATTAGCGGATTTGCTCTTGTGTATGGTATTTCCCAACATCCTTAATCAAGCCTCCTCTGAAAGATTCAATGGAATTCTTGATTTTGATAAATAGGCTGACAGGCAAGGTTAGACTTGTGGTGTTTTTAACCACCAGTTGGACCTTACACTCTCATTTCAGACACAAAAGCCATAACATGTAACACCCACCCCACTGCCCCCCAAACCCACATAAAATCTCAGAGAAATGGTGTGTTTTGCTACGAGAGATTTTGCATCTACTTTGAAAAAAAGCTGCTCCCAGCATATGAGGTGATCTGAGAGGGTGCTGCTCCTTGTAGTTGCTCTTCAAAAACCCATAGTGTGGCATGGGAGAGCACATGTAGCTCTGAAGCAAATATAGGCATTTGAAGCCATCTGAAATAGAGTTTCCAACATGATCCATGTTTTGGCTGCCGTTTCAGAATTTCCAGGTGAGACAAAATGGCACTGAATCACTGGGAGAACCAAAACGAAAGCTTGAGATGCAAGACATCTCCACCAAGCACAGTGAAATAAGGGTAATTACAATGTCAATCAGTGGAGGTGAGCACTTAGCAGGAAAACATCCTTCTGTGCACTCTGCAATAAAATAGAAATGAGGCTTCACTCAACCATTCCTGTTTTCCTAAGCTATTCCATCTGCAGGACATCCATCAAGACCATTTTCCCCATGATGCTGTCTACAAGAGCAAACACCAGTTTAGAGACACAAGAATGCTTGTTTGCATTATTCAGAGAGAATCAGTTGCTAATGATGATTAAAACTTGTATAAATAATCAATTAGTAGCACATAAATGCCAAATGTCTGGCAGAACCTGGAAAAAGATCCTTTAAGTGTGTGGCTTCTTGTTTCCTTACACTGCAACCATCATAGAGGAGATAACTGCACACGATGCTGACACACAAATTTTAAGAATCTTCAGATCTGCATCTTTAATTGCTAACTTAATGGAATAAAGATTTGTTTTTTCAAATGATTCAGTGAAAAAAATATTATCTTCAAATACATTGCTGCTGTTTTTCATTGACATTCTTTACTTTTGCAAATAATATTTGGATTCCTCGGAGGCAAGTGAGACTCCACTACAGAGACCAAACATTAAGGCAATAAAATCCCATCACTTCTTTTGTCCATAAGAGACCTTTCATGTGGAACACCAAAAATGGGCATTATCTTCTAATACCTACTGGAGGATTTGAGCCAGCTCAAGTGAAAAGAATAAGCACTGCATCATTGGTATATTACATTTTTAAAGTATTAATCTCCTTTTGATTTAGAACTGATACCACTTCATACTCTATCCCCTCTTTCTGCAGGTGTATGCTGAGCACGGAATGTGTAGGCTCCAAAGAGCGCTGAAATGAAGCAGCGCTCAAAATAATGGGAATACTTCTTCCAAAGTTACAGACTTGATTTATTAGAAATGGTTCAAACATTTTTCCTAATTAATGTGAGCAAAGTGCCTAACAAAACTAGAAAAATGCCTCTAGCTTGGACTCCACTGAGACTAATACTCATCCTTCACACTTCAAAGGGCAAAGTTGGGTAGGAGAAAAGAGGGAGCACTGGTTTTAGTCTCAGTGACAACATTTATAAGGGCCATTTAATGTCAGTATATGAACCATGGCTGATGAACAAGTTCTATGTTTTTCCACTTAAATTGTAAATAAATCTTGAAGTTGTGTGGAAAAATCTTGCTATTATCTCATACTCATACTTCACATCCTAAGAGTCAGACAGGTTGAAAAATATATGCAAATATCTTTCCTAGCATTGCAAGGAAGTTGTGCTACTATTTGCTGACAGATAAAATGAGGTGTAGATTCAAGATTCAGCTCTGGAAGTGAATCTGAACCAGGGTTAGTGTCCTGATGGTGGGAGTCATGTTATCCACCTTCAGCCTCCTAAAATGTCCCTGTCGGAAGCAGACAGCCTGAGAGGCAGATTTTCTCACAGATAACAATCCCAGGACATGTCTAAGCACAACACACGTCTGACAGTTTTTAATTCTCTTGTTCTAGCCTCTTTTTGCTACATTAAGCAACATCCCCATTCAGTACTGCCTCTGCCAAGGCCTTTACTGGGCTGACTCTGTATATTTGTCAGGGTTGTGCATTGCATTCCAGGAGCCAACAAAACACAGAGGTCCCTCTGGAGATCTGGCTCAGAAAGACTTGCCAACAGATGTGACCCATGTCTTTGCCAGTGCCAGAATCAGGGCTTCAGGAGACCTGGCTTCCAGTTCAAACCCACAAAAATTACTCTTGTGGGAGATATCTAATGCTCAAAAAGCTGCAGAATCCTTCCTCCAATTTGTATGAACAGTCATTGTGGAGCCGTGCGTAAAATTCACTCGTCCAGCCCCTCAGCAACTCCAAACACTGATGTGGTCCTGCATTAGAGTGGGGCAGCACAGTGGGGCAGCACAGTGCCTTCTTCCCCACTGTTTGCAGTCTGACTTCCATATAAAGCATCCCAACTACCAAATTTCACCAAGTCACTCCTTTTTATATCTCTTGTGCAAGACTTTAGATTTACTGTTTATCAGCGCTACTCACATTGTGACATGGGTATGGATGCTCTAAAAGCCGTGCACTTCTCTGTTTCTTTTTGCCCAGACTGAATTAATGCCCTCCAAAAGTAGATTTCTTTCCAAATGCGTAAATTGTTTCGTGTCAAATTATGAGAAACTTTGACAAAACAGTTTTTGCCAGTTAAAATGAAGAGCACTTAGTCCAAAACGTCTTCTGGCTTGGCCTTGGATGGCACAAACAGTATTTGAATTTTGGGGTTTTCTAGAGAGAATGTCTGAAAACTGTGAGGCTGTTTGTGTCATCCTGCCAGTCAGATGTGAAGCAAACACCTTGTCTGAAAGCAAACAAGGAAGGATTTTTAAAGTGCAAATAACAAGGCTGAGACATGTTTGTTGTGTGTGTCAAATGAGTAGATCGCTGACAGAATTTGACACTCCTCTAGCACTTGTTACTTCTGTGAAATCCTTCATATTTTCAGATCCTTACACAAACAGCAGCAGTATTGGCAATACTAATGTGGATTCTAAAGAGCTTGTTCTCTTTTGACATTTGGTAAAATCTTGCTATCAACACGATTTGGAATCAAGAGTTGGTCATGTTGGCACCATTGGCAGCAATTCAACAAAGGCTACTAAACTACCTTTTAACTTTCCTACATGCACAACCCAGCTCATTAAGAAAAAACATAAAAATCAGTCCAACTGAATGTATTCATCTGGCATTTTTCTTTTTCCTCGGTTCTAGTTGAAAGCAAATATAACTCTTAATGGTACACATTTGTAAGAGAGCTGCAGGAAGTCAGGTAGAAAATGACTGAGTAACAAGGAAGACTAATGACACCAATAGCAGTAAAATGTATAATAAACAAAAGAATTACTATTTGATAAAGCCTTGCATGCATACACTCATGCACACATACTTCTTTGAGTCACACTTACAGGTATAAGCTATCATTATGGTAAAGTGTTAAAATGCTGTGTAAAATTGACAATACGACTTTGCCCTTTATCATGCTGGTGGAGCTGCAGAAGGAGTTGAAAGTTGTGGCAAGTAAGTACATTAAATGTAAGTCTGAAGGCCATCTTTACTGAAAACAATTAAAATATTACTTCTAGCTCTGGGGAAAAAAAACCCTCAGCTTTAAAATCAGATCTTTTCTACATAAAGATTGAAGTTTCATTTAAGGTTTTTTTAAAGTCTGCTTAATGTGCAAATAGGACATTCCCCACCCCAAAACCGAGAAAAGATAAGCACCCTTTATTCCAGGTATATTGAACTATCTTTTGGAGGCACGTTTGACAAACTCATCCCTTTTTGGTAGTGAATGGGCAGGAGATGGGTTTCAATTTTTACAGACATCTTCATTATTCAAAACCTTCTAGTGAAAGGTTTATTACAATGTATGTCTACCTACAGTTTGTTCATGAATGAGTACCTGGGATGTTTTTAAAGTGATCAACCTTTCATTTTTCAATCTGTGGTGTCACTGGAACTGGCAATATTTTAAAAAGTAATTTCCAATTCTGATTTGCTACCAATCCAGTCAAAACTGTATTTGTGCTGATACAGGATCGACTTGCATCCACATTTTTATTTTTTTTAATATTAATTTAGCTCTGGGTTCAAGCAGTAGATCCAAGTGCTGCCTTTGCACAGTGGGGTCCTGTCCCCCACCAAATGAACTTCTCCAGGTCTGTGTAAAGAAAGCCCAAGGCTAAACTTCAATGTTTATGTGAGGTCATGTCTGTGAGCCCTATTTCTTGCCATTGTTATTGCAAGCAGAAATTTGGGAGTAGAATCATTCTCAGGAAGTTGATAGAAAGACTTACATGTCAAATCAGAGGGCTTCAAGATGCACTTCTGCCTTTGCTGGCCCTTCAGGTGGGATTTATCTTGCCCGGTGTTAAACCACAAGTCAGCCGTGCAACAGGAATCCTGCTCTGTGGAAAAACAAAGAGACGGCTGTGCAGAACTGTCAGTGTGCCCTGCCTGAATTTATCTGTGAGCACCCAGAGCCACAAACCCACATCGGAGCTGCAGAGTCATACAAATGAAATAGCAGGATAATTCAGAATGAGACTTACAGTTCTGCCATTTACAAAATGTTGGTTTTGCAATTCAGCAAAAGCATCAACAGTCAGTTCAGATTTGAGCGTGTCAATAATTGGAAAAACTATGATACCTTCATACTTTCGGATGAAGCTTTACCTTATTTCATGATGCATTTTGTGTACATACATACATGGAGTTGGAAACTAAAATATTCATTTGGCCATGTTTTGCAAATGGTGAGTGATGATGTTTGGAATTCTCTCATTTTAAAAAAAACAAACAAAAAACTAACATCCTATCTAAACTCAAATTGCTATATTTCCAAACTGTATGTTCAGAAGTATCCACAGTCATACTCTATCATAGAATTAAATAAATAAATAAATTTAGACTTAAGCTTTGTTGAAGGAACAGGCACTTCAAAGTTAACAGCTGGTTAGTTTCTGGGTTGACCTTATCCTAGAATTCCCCTTGTGCCAAAGTCATCAGAGTTATCAATCCTGGAAATTATTCTTTTTCTCCCAGAGTTAACCATACATCCATCCAAAACAATGATTAACCCACAGTTTTTTAATGTAATAAACTCATCAAAATTCAAATATGTATGTATCAAATACACATGTGGTAATCCTTTACATTATTTATGGTCCTTTTTTGACATGAGAATAATTGACTCAAATAGGTAATTGAAAAAGGTAATTTACAGTCTGGCGTCTTGATTTTAAAGCTTTATTTTACTAACATCCACCAAGAGAGCAATCAATTTAGTGGTGAGGCAGAGCTAATAATCCCACAGAAGTTTTATAATGTCTTCATGCTTTAGCATGGAGTTTTGTCCTTGTTTTTTTTGTAATGGGGGATATTTATTCCATCCACACATTTTCTTTTCAATACTTGATTCACTGAATCACAAAAGAAACATAAAGTGGATCAACAAGCACGTGAGTAATTATAAACCACTGAGTTACTTTTTGATTTTCACTGCAGCCTCCTTTCAAACCGGAGTCTGATGAACAAATTCCTTCTCTGCATGGTATTTTCTTCCCTTCTTTTAAGTGCCTTAATGTGTCAAGACTCTCTTTTTCAGTCCTATAATTACCATGATTAGTCTTTCCGCCATCCATTCTCCCTCCCAGTGCTGAGTGTAACCTTTCAGCGGTGCTTTGATGAAAACTAAGGCTGTTGATATGTTTTGGGAGGCAAATCACAAATGAAAGAACGTGGTGTACTTTTGGCACCAGTTCAAGTTTGCTTTATAACGGCGTTCAGAGTGATATTTGGGGGATGCATTTGGAATCAAGTGGTGTAAAATACAGTGGGAATGTTAAAGGCTCGGTCCTGCTACTAAGGCACGTTGCCATGGATTGTTTACAAATACCCAGATGTTCTTCAGCTTACCTTGAATTTGTTTTGAAAGCCCAAGGCCATACATGTGTATTTTGTTTCTCTCCAATCTGTGGAATATGAACTAATAATAGGCTATAATTGAGGGAAAATATATTCAAATTAAGAAACACGAGGTAAAGAAAAAGTCCTTTTGACTGTGCCAGAAAAAGGAGAGGCCCACGTTTATTGCTCTCTTTACACATTCTCAGAAAGAGATAATATAAATGTTGAGCTTTCAGGCTAGCTCACATGATGCCTGAGCATGTTTGTACGTAGGGCTGCTGGCAAAAAAATAAAACAAAAAAAAAAGAGAAAAAGGAATTAAGATGGCTGGAACAAAGTTGTGTCCTGGTCAAACGAGGTCTATGTAAGGCAAAGGGAAATCTTGCTAATAAGAAAATATTTTTAGGAATTTGATTTTCTCAGTGTTTCACAGCATGCTATACTTTGACTAGTGATAGAACAGCTTATGGCAGCTGTTTCCTCTGTAAATGAGGTAATTACAGCAGAGAGTCACCTTTGACATTTCTGTTTTCCACTTATTTACTAGTATAGAAAAGTATTAAAATTCTTTATAATCAGGAAATTATATAAGCTGGACAAGGCTTTCATGTTGGTGCTTTCCCACCATGAGCTGGCACAGCAGTAGTCTTCCTTGAGTTGCATTTGTTCTCACTACAGGTGAAAATTTACCACTGTTGCTGATATATGAGAATAACAAATAATAGCTTAGTGGTTTCACCGCAGCCTAAGAAAGGAAGTTCTTCTGGCTTATGAAATATTACAGTTCCAGTCAAAGGAGCTGTACTTTCCCACAGCCGTTTGTTACATTAAAACACATCTTATCTCTATGAAGGAAAAAAAGAGTTTCTTTTCTCTTTCCCAAATCACTGAATTCCTTTGAAACTTTGAATCCCAAAAGTCCTGCCTCAAATTACTGTCTGAGCAGAAACCCTCAGCTCCTGCTTTTTCTGGTAGAGTTTACTCTTGTTCTCTTGATTATTATTTCAGCATTTTAATCCTTCTTACCAACAGCAGCAGTGAATGTAAGGCTTCTATGCGCCCCTAAAATTATATTACCTTCATCCTCTGTGCTTGTCTCTGTAGCCAAGTCACCTTTATTAAGTAACTCCCCAGTGCCAGCTCTACAATGCATAGAGGAACAGATGCTTTAAGTGCCTGTACAACAATTATTGGGGCATCCTGTTTATTTTAATGGGACCCTGGCTCCCTGTAACTGCAAGGAACATTCACACATTTACAAAAGATTTTATAATGCATTCCAATGAGAAACCATAAACAGATTCAGCTCTTCTGCACTCACGCAATAAAGAAATGTTTAAGGCCAGAACCTGGAGACACAATTGAATGATTCAGCCCCATGAGAAGAGTGAACAGATTTTACTTCTCAGGAGAGCCTGAGATTTAACATGGGTTTAAAACAAACTTTAACTATTAAGGAGTTTCTTGTCAGGAAATGTTCACCTCATTCCCTTCTGAAGGGAGAGATAAAAATAGTTGACCATTCCTATTTTCCTGAAATGGTCCCTATGCTCTTATTTTTCTATTTCCTTTCGCTCCCTCAGCCTGGAAACGGCAGCACATACATACTGAGTTAACAAGATAAAGGCAAAGATTTTTAGCAGTAGAAGAGATAAATGCAATGGGTAAAATACTCCAAGGCACGAAGCTGGAAGAAAATATGACTCAGCAGAGTGCTAAGTTAGTTCCTAAGGCCTTCCTGAAACCAGCTCTGGTGGGGCTGACTGGGAAGTAGGTGCTTAAAGAGAACAGTAACGTGCTTCCAAGGACCCGTGCAGACCATTCCGACCCTGCTTCCCCCAAACCCCGCTGTGCTGACCCACCCTTTCCTCTCACAGGAGCCATGAATGCCCCCTCGCTCCTACACACTGCCCTCAAAGCTGCTGTCTGGGTAGGCGAGGAGCCATCAGAACCTCCAGCCACTCATCCTCATTTTTGAGGTTTATTTACCACAAAAACCCCACCGCTTCGCCTCCTTTACCTGGCTGTTGCTTCTCCTCAGTCCTGTCACGCGAGTGTTCCTTTGTGGTAGTTTAAAGTTTAGGCCTTGGGGAGGTTTGTTGCTCTTCAGGCCTTCCTTAACAACTGGGCTCAAACACTAAGGCAGTGTTCCATCCTATTCCCTCCCGCAATCAGGTGCATCTCAGAGAGGTGAGGGGCAGGTCCCCTCTCTCTGGGCTCAGTGTCCCCCCAGGTCCCCTCTCTCTGGGCTCAGTGTCCCCCCAGGTCCCCTCTCTCTGGGCTCAGTGTCCCCCCAGGTCCCCTCTCTCTGGGCTCAGTGTCCCCCCAGGTCCCCTCTCTCTGGGCTCAGTGTCCCCCCAGGTCCCCTCTCTCTGGGCTCAGTGTCCCCCCAGGTCCCCTCTCTCTGGGCTCAGTGTCCCCCCAGGTCCCCTCTCTCTGGGCTCAGTGTCCCCCCAGGTCCCCTCTCTCTGGGCTCAGTGTCCCCCCAGGTCCCCTCTCTCTGGGCTCAGTGTCCCCCCAGGTCCCCTCTCTCTGGGCTCAGTGTCCCCCCAGGTCCCCTCTCTCTGGGCTCAGTGTCCCCCCAGGTCCCCTCTCTCTGGGCTCAGTGTCCCCCCAGGTCCCCTCTCTCTGGGCTCAGTGTCCCCCCAGGTCCCCTCTCTCTGGGCTCAGTGTCCCCCCAGGTCCCCTCTCTCTGGGCTCAGTGTCCCCCCAGGTCCCCTCTCTCTGGGCTCAGTGTCCCCCCAGGTCCCCTCTCTCTGGGCTCAGTGTCCCCCCAGGTCCCCTCTCTCTGGGCTCAGTGTCCCCCCAGGTCCCCTCTCTCTGGGCTCAGTGTCCCCCCAGGTCCCCTCTCTCTGGGCTCAGTGTCCCCCCAGGTCCCCTCTCTCTGGGCTCAGTGTCCCCCCAGGTCCCCTCTCTCTGGGCTCAGTGTCCCCCCAGGTCCCCTCTCTCTGGGCTCAGTGTCCCCCCAGGTCCCCTCTCTCTGGGCTCAGTGTCCCCCCAGGTCCCCTCTCTCTGGGCTCAGTGTCCCCCCAGGTCCCCTCTCTCTGGGCTCAGTGTCCCCCCAGGTCCCCTCTCTCTGGGCTCAGTGTCCCCCCAGGTCCCCTCTCTCTGGGCTCAGTGTCCCCCCAGGTCCCCTCTCTCTGGGCTCAGTGTCCCCCCAGGTCCCCTCTCTCTGGGCTCAGTGTCCCCCCAGGTC
>VWZG01006668.1:0-14854 GCA_013396735.1 Grallaria varia | reverse complement strand
TTTTTTTTTTTTTTTTTTTTGTTCTTTTCCTCCAGACAACCACAGTGGAATCAGTTTTATTCAGATTTGGCTGTAATTGGAGCGAGGCTCTCACTGAATCTAATTTCAGCTGGAACTAATTATAGGGGGAAAAGGTCATAAATGTAAGATGGCTGCATAACTATGTTGGAAGAATATTGACATCATATAGTATTAACTCTGCTCCTGTAAAGGCCATAAATACTTAGAATAAAAACAGCCATTAGGAGACAGAACAAAATGTACCTATTTCTTTTGATTAGAGGCGGGAAATGAGGAAGGAAAAAAAAAATCTCTAAAGGGAGATTTAATACCATACAATAGAGAAGTGCTGCACACAGACACACACACACAAAGATAAATCAAGAAATAGGGATCGACTCGCTCAGATGAAATCCTGAGTCATACCAGAAACAACCAGCACTGCAACATCTGGACTGAGCCCTGTTCAAAACCTGCGAGGCAAAAGGCAGCAGCAGAAAGAGCGATGTGGCATTGCCAAGGCTGATAACCAAGCTAAACCCAGCAGTGCTGGTTCCACAAGATCATGACCTATGTGGATGTTTCCCTTCCCTTTCCTGTTGTTCCCACCAGAGAAGGAAAACAAGCACATGGGACAGCTCAGGTTGAACCCAGCCCTCATGAAAACCATCCTGATTCAGCTGTACCTGAGCCTCAGGGGCTTCAGGACAGTCCCCACGAGCAAACTCACAGGCAGACCTCGGCAGGATCCTCACTGGGAACCTAATAAAATGTTCATGGGCTTCCCTGATGGATTTGATTAATGAACAACTTCAGCATTTTCTCTCTGTGTATGTTTTCTTGTAACCAACACCCCACCAGTACAAGCAGAATGACATCACAAATGCAAGTAAATTATGCACACAGCCTAAATTTTGACTGCTTTGGTACTTAGATTACAGAAGCTTAATACCTAAACCTGTTCCATGGTCTGCTTTAGCCTCGAGGCTGAACTGTAGGGATGACCCAAGTGAGATCAATAAACACAGGAGCCTCCCAGACATCTCATGATGAGCTGCACTGCAATGAACCTTTGGAGACTCTGGAAGCAGCTGAAAGGCATTGCTGAAATATCAACTGAAAGGAGTCAGTAATTAATTTTTTTTCCTGTTTCTCTATCAGCAACCCCTCAACTGGGGTCTGAATCAGAGAGCTGTGCAGTCAGCTACCCTGCAGTCTCTCCACCAGAGCCATGTGTCACAGGAGCAAAGGCTCAGGCTCAGTCAGACTGCTCTTCATGGCACCTTCTTCTCCCCTCCCTTCAGCGTGATGCAAATTCTGATGGATTTGATAGAGGTGCCTAAAAAGATCAAGCAGCCAATCTACCTTTGACACCCCACAGTGTCTTCCTAACAGTGTTTATTGCTCCATCCGTATCAATGGAAAAACATGTTCTTTTTTGTGTCACTTCCCACCAATGAATTCCTACTATGATCTCTGATTTATTGCCCTTTAAGCAAGTACTTGTCAGTCACCCCCTATTGCCATCAGCTGAACTCACCTACATTTTCTCTCTGCTGTGGCCACGAGGAAGGGGACAACGAAAGGCTTTTCAGAAGGACTCATGACAGACTCAGAACCAGATGATCAGAAAAAAAAAAGAAGCCAGAAAAAATGAAAAGTCAAGATCATTCACTTCATCATGAGAAGGAAAAAAGCATTTTTATCCATGTTTTGCTCTCCAGTCATTATTCTCCTTGCTGGAACATTAATTCTTCAAATTGTTTTTAATTACATGGCCTAGAAATAAATATGCACCACTATTAGCATGCTCTCAGGGTGAATACAAGGGGTACTCGCTTCCATTCCAGTCAAGGCACTATTCCAAGGTGATTTATACTCTCGTTATGGGCTGTTGCCATTCCTATGTAAATCTGCAATCAAATATTCTAAACAGTTGATGATAAATACTTTAGGTAAGTACTGCCAGCAGTGCCACTCAGAGCCACAGGACTTTGCAGGTCCAACAGGAGCATTTTACACACACACCAACACACACATGGACAGTCCACGCAGGTAATGTCCATGTTATGAAATCTTCTTACAACTTTGGAATACACGAACGCCACCTACTTCAAACTGGTGACAACATTTTCTTACTATGCTTAATTTAGCAAACTTCCCCCTCATTATATAAGCTATTAGGACAAAAAAAGCATTAATTAACTTACTGAATTTTTGATCAGATGCTGCAATGATAATTTATCATTTTAATAGTCTGTTCTAGAGTGGATTTTTTAGAAATGTTTCGCAGAGTGAACCAACAAATTAATTCAGTAATTATAATCCTTTCACACGATTCAAATATTATGCATCACTCTGTGTTGTTTAAACATCCTTTCAGTGAAACAGTCCCAGGGAAAATCATCTTTCCTACACGGAAAAAATCCTTTGGTGATACTACACTTTCAATTAGTTCAGGTACCATCCCTGAAGACTTTCTTTTCATTTAATTGCTGAACAATTAATTTCTTGGTTGAAATTCCAGGCTCGGACATCCACGGGCTGTTTGAAATACAATGAGTACTGTATAAAACTTTATCTGGACAGGAAAACTGAAGAAAATCAGGTGGGTTAACCTGTTCTCATGCAGACAGCCCTGCCTTTCTGCACCAAGCTTGTCTCAGAGTAGGACAGAATTCAGGAATATTGGGATGCCAAACCCTGGGACACTTGTACAGAGCACATCTGGGCATTCCAGAAACAAAAAGGGAAGAAAGAGTTGCCTTTCCTAATGGCACAGTACAATTTGTGCAGAACTGTGCTGTCCAGATTTGACACTCCTCACTCGACTCTCTGCCTCCACATGCAATTGCCAGTCTTTTCAAATTCCAGCCTTAATGAAACAGGTAAGCTGCAGAAAAGATTAAGCTGAAAAATCCAGCAGGAATACAGAATGAGGACAGGTGATTGATCTTTGAGTGGATATCCAACAGTGCAATGAAATTCTCAGGCTGGTTCTTCTTTATTTCAAAATGGTTTTGATTCAGAGGGATTTTATAGCAGCTAAATCATGCGGTAGGCTCAGGCTGTGCAAGCTTTTCAGCATGTTATACTCTGGAAGATGTCACATTTGGCAGAGGCAGTAAAGCTCCATGAATTTATTGTTGTTTTCCATTGAACACCAAGATCCAGGGCATCCAAAGATGACACAGCACACGTTACCACGCTATTGTGTCATCTGCTGCCCTGGCTGGATGAACCTCAGCTGGAAGGGTGGGGACTGCCAGGTGGGAACCACCTGTGTGTGAGCCCCTGCAGGTGTGGCTGTGCGCGACCAGGGGTGACCACGGTCCTGAGCTCATCCTGCACACAAGCAATGCAACTCCTCTGCAAATCCACCTTTTAAAGGAATGCACTTCCAGGCTGCTCCAAAAAATAATAACCTTCCTTTTGGGAGTAGTGTTTTCAGAGTCAGGATTTTTCGTTAAGTGCCAAACGATAGATATGGTTAAGTATTCCCAGAATCAGAACCATGTACTGGGTGTTTAATTATTGAATCTCTGACTCATGGACAATTGCCTTTCTCATAGTCACCAAGATGCAGTTTTATGGAGAAGCTCAGCTTGTGTGAACATATTGCTAATTAGTTCTGTACAAAGGTGTGTAAATGCACTAGAAGTAAGACCAAGATCTTACTATTTTTTTTCTTTCTCTGTCCTAAGCTATCAATAATCCACACAAACTGAAATTTCACGACAGCTTAGTAAGCCCTGCCTAATTCCAAGTGAAAGACAGTCCGTTTTCAATAAAAATTGAAGCAGAAAAAAATGTGACAAGGAAAAAAAACTACAGTGGTTTCTTTAACACCCATTTTTCTGTTCCACTCAAATTGAGCTAATAGAAAATATTGCAGAGCATACGTGAACACTATATAATGATATATTCAAAAAACAAAATAAAAAGCCACTTTCTCATAGACCAAGACACTCTATGTAAACAATCAACAGGAAAAAACTCTTTGAAAATTTATCAGGAATCTTCTGAAATGGATGTAAGACACAGCTGCCCTCTCATTATTTCCTATGAATGTACAAACTCAAGGAAAAAATAAAAAGCTGTCTTTTAAGATTCTGGAAGCCTCTTCCTTTAATAATTTATGTTGAAAGCTATGAGAGATGTTTAAGAAGCTTTTGCTTCTGTTTTCAAAGTCTAAATATCTAGTCAGGAATTCAGTGTCTCAGCAAGTACAAGGCCACCACCTAAGCAGCTGCACTCTGAGAAACTACTGCAAGAAAGTTCGAAAGAGTGTTCTGACCCTCAGTTTAACCTTGCAAAGTCCCTTCTCCCTGCTGTTGGGTATACAAAAGTAGCATTAATAGAGTTCGGGGTGTGCAATTTCTGCGTGCATCAAGAGCATTAGAAAGGTTTCACTATGTACATCACAAACAGGTAAAGCATATCCCACATGCAAGTTTCTCATTATGGGAGATATTATATTAGATTGTTATTCACAACAGGAGAATGTCACACTTTCCTGTGTACTCTAGTTCAGCACTTTTCTAATTTCACGGACCTCAATTTACATTTGTCAGTGTCTGAAGTCGGATGATATTGGTCTGCTCAGGAAACAAGCTAAAGGGGAGAGAGGTCGTTCACCTTCTGGGCAGTACCACGCTTTGATGATGCATAAATAAAGCACAGCACAGGCGTGTCAGCAAAACTGGGTGTCCTAAACCCCTTCCACGCAGAGGATGGTGTTTGTTAGAAACAGAAGGTTAAAGATGCAGGAACTGTGAGGCTGAAGGGCTGATGTGAAGAGAATCTGGCGAACGTCTTAGAAATCCTCCTTGTCTGTCACTGTGAGTGTGCAGACATGGAGATTTCAATAGATTACCAATGCTGATTAGCAAATGTATATGGAAATTATATTTACGAGCTAAATTGCTGGCAGCCTGTGGTATGAGCCCTAAAGAACTGGTGTTCCTGGTGGCACTGATCCAAAGACCTGTCAGCCGTTTTTTCACCATTTTAATGGGATTCAGATGAGACCCTCAGGTGTTAATGTCCCCTAAAGGGGCAGCTGTGTTACCTACAATTACAGGTTCACACTTCCAGACCAGTGCACAACTCGGCATCTGGGACTTCAGGCAAGGAGAACTCAGCAAATATTTTATTCTAAGCATTCAAAAATGTTTTTCTAAAGCTGAATAGTAGAGCCAAAGGAAAAAAAATAAATCCTAAGCCACTTAACGCAATTTATCCAATGATGAAGTTGAAAGTGTTTCAGAGTTTTTTCCAGATTTTGGATGCAGCTTCATTTACATTTATTGCCCCAGTTTGGAATCAGCTGAGGTCACACACTGTCTTACCCAGGCATCTGTACAAAGACATTCTTAGCCACTTTCACGTCTTTCTGGTTGGACTTTGGCACAGGTTTAAACGAGCCCCCAAGTCCAACATCAGGGCTTGCATGCCCCAAAAAGCAGTGCTACACATGGCACTGCCCAACAGCACATGGCACCCAACCCTGAGCATACAATTGTAGCCCGTCACACTTTTTCTAACAACTCAAAAAGGTTTGTACTTACACGCCACATTTCCCACCAATTCTACAGCAATACACACTTTGCAAAAGGAAGTAAAATCTTCAACCAGACCAAAAAGTTAGAAAAATGAAGCTTTGAGTGAGAACAATGAACTCAATAAACCGAACCAACCAAACAAACCCCTAAAGTGTTAAAACAAGGCATTTGAATAGTAACAACTGTTAAAATGAGCTCTGAAATCTCCATGCAACATGAGATTTTTATTGGCAAACAATTAAATCTCTCTTTAAGTGCACTTTCTCTGTAAAACCTAATTTATAATCTTATCAGGCATGTCTCTCAGAAGAATTTGCTACTAGTCTGTGTCTTTATCTGCGCAATGCAGAATGCTAACAATTGTCTTGTATGTTTGTTTCCAATGTCAAAGACTGAAATTCCAATTTAAGGTTCTGACTGCTTTCAGAATTTGATATTATTTTTAAAGTGCTGTCACTTTTGTTCGCATGGTGTGTCAGAAAAAGAAAATGTAAGAATAAAAGTACCTGTGTTGATGGGAGGAAGAAGAAAGGTGATGTTTGCTATAACTCATTAGCTGTTTTATCATTTTCCTGGTGCCCTCCAGGGCCCTATCAGGTTTCAGCCCTACTCATTAGAATTTAAGTTTTACAATAAGCGTTAAGGTAAAGGAATTTAGAGGCGAGGAGGAATCATCAGTGTGCACTTTATGTATATTGCATCCAGCTCTGAATTTTTGCAGCCTGCAGTAGCTCTGCCTACACAAACTCTGTTTGCCCTGAGCTTTGCACTGCCCACTTCTCAGAGCTCACTGCCTGTAGCCTTTCTAGAAATCTGATTCTTTCCTACCCATAGACCCCATACCACAGCGTACATTTCTTACCTGAACAATAGATAACAACTTCAATCAAATAGCTTTAATTCTAAGAACTGCTAACATACCTCTTTTTTCACTTTAGCAGAATTCACATGAGAACAAAGAGGTGGGGGTTTTTTTTAGCAAGCAAATCATACAGCTCTGTATTATTATTTCCTTCCACTCCCCAGTGCAAGTTCTGAAATTCTTTAAGAAATGGAACCATTGCAGTCACACACAGTACTAGCCTAGAGAGTATTTGTTTCATTTAACTTTTCTATTAATCCCACATAAAATCCTTCTAATTCTTTCAACATAAATAGGACACATTACTACTATTCCACCCTTCCCCTACCCTTTTATTTGGCTCAGAACACCTGATGGTTAATTCCCAGTTGAAATAATTAGTCCTTGGTTATCACCAGTTATTGTCACCTGTTCAACTTGCAAATGTCTACAAATCTGAGTTTTCTAATTAGCAGCATAAGATCCCTATAGTATACAGCCAGAGTGTATTTTTTTTTCCACAAGGCAAATCACTTTTCACTTACACACTCTGTCTATTGAGTCTCATTTGGTAATAGTGTTTTAAAAATTATAGTGTTTTTCACAGAATAGACTTGTCATTGCCCTACCTCCTATCAAGCCCAGATGGCTGCTTCTATAAAGGAAAGAAAAACAGGAAAGGGAATTAAATGAAACCCACTCCTTAATAAGTATCCAAGTCAATTTAAATAGTTTCATTTCATTTTTGCATCAGAGTCATGCCCTAGTATTAAGGCATGAAGAACATTCTCAGTGTGCTAATAAGCCCCCATGACATGTTGAACTGACTTTTCAGCAAGTGGAATAAGCTGTAGTTTATTTTTAGCTTTTATGGTATGAAGCTGCAGGTAAACTGTGTTACAGACAGTGGCCCAGTGCATTAGATCTGGATTGACTTCCAGCTGAACAAAATAAAGTGGCCTTCCGACAGAAACCAACACAAAATAATACTTGAAATTTGGAGGAGATACTTCTAGAAGAACCATTTTCATTCCCCAAAGCACATGCTATCAGATCACTCAACATCTCAATAATTACTTGGCTTTGTTGTCTGTGTTGCCTGCAGTGGATTTATGGCCCTTCAAAGGAGGTGCTGAGTCCACCTCCTCATTCTCATTCCACTTTTTGTGGAAGTAGATCACAGGAGCTCTGGTCACACCTCTCAAGCCTTCCCTTACCTTTACAAGTGACATCTGCAAATATGAGAGAGGTCCTCAGATGCAGAACGTGGAAACTGCAGGTCTTGAGAGGTGAAAAGGGCTGTGCCATTTGGGAGCCAAGCTCCTCCACTTCACAGAAAGACTTGGACTTGGAAGGGCTGGAAAGGACCTTTAAAGGCTATCTAGTCCAAGGAGCAGGGACATCTGCAACGAGGTCAGGCTGCTCAGAGCTCCATCCAACCTGGCCTTGAATGTTTCCAGGGATGGGGCATCCACAGCTTCTCTGGGCAACCTGTGCCAGCACCTGACCCCCCTCACTGTAAAAAATGTCCTCCTTATATTTTCCTGTGGATCCGCTGAGAATGGGATTCAACCAACGAATGCCATGCAGAATGGCAAGAAAGAATCTCACTTCAGAGATCTTTGCAGCTTTTCATTGAGGACAAAACCTCTTCTGCAACTCACCAGTTGTGACTGACTCATTATTTTATGTTTGCACATCTGCCCCCTCCATGGGGGATGTCTGTGAGGACATCCTTGTGCTGTAGCTGTAGCTCTGAGACAGGTTTGGTGACAAAGACAACCCCCTCAAAAACACTGGTGCCTTTAAACAGTTATTTTCAAGACAGCCACACAGCTATATCTAGCTGTGTAAGTGACACTTAGGATGTGTGTAATAGCATTCATAGTATTATAGATAGATAGTTACTGAAAGGTAAAAATGCTCTCTTCTGAGCCTGAAACTAAATAACCCAATGGAAGATTTTATGAAGAATACTAGAAAACAAGTATCTTCATTGTGGAATACTAGGAAGCTTTTTTTTTTCTTCCAATCCTATACTAACAGCAAATCACCCCACTCTGCTGGGTAGAACAGGTGGTAACAAACTCACCTTCACTTTTCTCTTGGTCCCCATTTATCTATCTTGGGGCAGGGAGAAGAGCTCAGACTCTCAACCCCATTTGGGCATCAAATTCCCTTTGAAATTGAGTTGTTAGATTCCTAACTGGTTTTGAGAACCTGGGTTTAAATGAGGATACACTGTCTGCTTATTGCTTTGTGTCTGGAGCCCATGAATCAGCCAGACTCCCACACAGTGGAATAGGATTATTGCTTCATGGCACGGGCAGGCAGGAGCAGTCACAATCGAGCCCTTCGAGATCCAGGCAGCAAGAAATTCATGAAGATTTAAAGTAGTTAAAGGAGTTTATTTTCCAGGTGGGAAATCCAGATGTCAGAAGGAAAGCAACTATAAATTTTCAGCCCAGCTTTGCACATAAAATGTAAAGCCGTTTGGAGCACATAGAAAGCTCAGTATGAACTACGGCTGCTGGCTGGTGCAAGGTATGGTCAGTGGTTTTAAATGATTGATGGAGTTATCTCTGCTCTAAAGTACTAGGGTTGGAATAGAAGAAAAAAAAATCGAGACCTGCTATAATGGTGCTTTATACCTTTTTTCTTCCTCTGATGGTCAAATAGAGTTCAGTTGTACAGAAGGACTGTTACTTTTACCAGTGATGCCTATGGTAGCTCTCCACCAGAGAATTTTATTCCAATAAACAGAACAATACAACATGTGGAGATGCTCTTTTAAAACACCTCCTAATTCTTTATTGTTTATCTAAAAAGTAAGGGAAATAAAGCATATTCAAAGTGGTTTAGTTATTTCAGCTGAAGATGAAGAAATGCATATGTGAATAAATTTTTAATGCTGAGCTTCATTCCTATTTGAATACACAAAAGGGCTTTAAGGTACATCAATGAGACGTCTTTGCTCAATAGATTTATTACCTCCCACTTGAAATAAGTTGGAGTTTTCCTCCACACCATCATGTCAAACAGTCTGGTACAGGGAGGAATTCCCAGCTGGAATAGCAGCGTCCTGCAGACACTTGAGAGAACACCAGGCAGTCTCTTCTTCCTTCTCCTTTTCAAATACCAGAACCATGGGAGTTTTCAATCACTATCAGATAATTTTACTATAATTTTCCTGAAATCAGTGATGCTGCTCAAGGACTATTCTACATGAAAAAGATACATGGACAAGTGCTGAGGGCAGAGATTTCCAATACCCTCCGAGAAGGAGTACGAGACACTGACTCTATTTATACTCAGCTCTGAGATCAGTGTTTGAGCTGACTGGCATTTCTCTTGCTGAGGAAAGATCAATGAAGAGAAGATCAGCTGAAGAAAGATCGATGGGGACCAGACAAACCATTAATTCATAAGAAAAGAGATTTTGCTTGGAGAAATAGGACATTACCCTGAGGCCTGAGCTCAGACTTGATCATTGCTATGTCTTACACGCTGACCTGAATTCTCACTCCAATAAACTGCCAGCCCTGCAAGGACAGGGTGAGAACAAACTCCACACTGGACAGAGGTGCAGACACACACAGCAACAGTGAGAGAGAATAAGATCATAACCACTCATGCCACAAGTGCAAAGGTGCCCTCTATTTCCACAGGTGGAGATATCTCACGTGCTTTTAGAGTAAAATGTGGCTATTTCTGATAATCTAGAATTTGGTATTTCTTGGACTCTGAGGTCCAAAGGCTCTTCTGCAGCTGTGATATCTGAATGATGTCTAGTTTCTCTTTAGATACTGTCACAAGCATTCACGCTGTAACAAGCATCCCACTCTTCTGTAGGGAGTGAATTGTGTTACACTGTTCTGGATTGGAGTATTGCTAGAGAAGGGTGTGTATAGGGTTGTTCTCTTTAGTTATCTCCCACTTGCAGTCCTGAAACTTTAGATGGTCAAGATTCTCAGATTGCCTGGGAGAAAAAAAAAAAAAAAGAGCTCTTTCAATGATAAACTTTTTCAAAACCCCAAAGTAAAGGAATAACTCAGCTAAATAAGAATATACACCAGAAAGTGTATGCATATGCTCACAAAAGCGTTCCGAGGTAAAAGAGAAAGGAGGTGCTCAAAGAAAAGTGCTGGGTGCTGAGAGAAAGGCTTTGATGCTGTTGAGACATTCAGGGCGTTGTTAAGGAGCAGGTTATTGCCACGAAGAGGTGGCCCCACTGCACTGAGCCTGTTTCAAAGCGCTGCTCCGTGTGAAGCACAAACAGCACAGCAGCCGCAGCCAGAGCATCCCGCTGTTCCAGCAGGGGAAAATAGCTTGAGATGAGAGCGTAAGCTTCAGATGGAGCAAAGTTCCGACTCTTCCAGGGTAAAGGAGGAGCTTTTATCCTACTGTGTTTGTTGGTGTCCAATGTTACCCCATCCTCTCTCGGAAGCTGCCCAGGAGCGCACACTGGCACTGGATGCCAATGTCCTGTGCCGCTGGCACAGGTGGGGAGCAGCAGTGGGAAGCCCCAAGAAAGCAGATGAAGCTGTGTTTTGATGCCAAAAAAACGGATTTTGAATGAAAAAAACAAGCACCACCCCCTCCCCACTGAGCAAGCGGTAGTAAACCTGTAGACTGAGCAATGAGTAATCACAATTTTCCAGAGCAAAAGGATAAGTCCAGAATAATGCCTGAGTTTTTTTGACAAACATCAAGCTCTAGGAACGGTGATGGATTTAATGAAAAAAATCCCAAACAGAACTTACCATGCAAGGCATCATCCCAGGTTAAGCCAGTATTCTTAGTTGTTTATGCCAGGAATCAGGTATAAAATCCTAATATAATATTTATTTAGGATGGCATGCTACTGATTATTATAAAAGAACTTTTAGGTACATCTTAATATATACCTGGAGCCAATGCACACTGTCTTAATGGACTGCCACATGTACCAAATGAAACTATTAATTAAATCAAGCCTTACTCACTTCAGTGGTTAAAAGGAAAATAACTTGGTTTATAAATCTATCCTCAAATCACTGGGTAATGGTTGTACTTTGCTTATTAAATCTTTGCTACTGCCATCAGAAGAATAAAAAAATCAGATTAAATTTGAAGGATTGCTTTAACAATATGCTTCAAGAATGCTTTTAGAATATCTGGACCTTCCCCTTTGTTTCTTTTCATTTTAAAGTTTCATGGGGAGAACGGAGAGAAATAACTCAGTGTTACATGAAGACAATTCAGAAAGCATACAAATGTAGGTGTTTCCCCCAATTCTCTTCCTATTGCTAACTATTTCCTTGGAAAGGTGGGGTGAAAAATCTTGATCTAGTGAGAATTTCATAAATGGAAAGGATTTTTAAAATACACAGATTTTTATGTGGTGTGTATTTGAACGTGTAATGCAAGGACCTTCCCGAGGAAACAATGAAGAATCATGCAAAGTTAACGTGAAACCATTTTTGCTGAAGAGCCAAGCTCCACCTTTTTCCACCCAAAGCCCTTCTCATGGGCTGCAGCCCCACGCTCTGGTTGTCAGGCGCTGCCTGGTGTTCACTGGGCTCCACTGGGCGCTGAACTCCAGGAGCTTTTGTTCCTTGGCAGGCGTAGCAGTGTCCCTGCTGTCCCAGACACACCAGGAATCATCTCGGAGCAGAGGACAGCGGGATGGCAGCCACAAGATTGTGTGATTCCTTCAGCTAACAGTGTGCACTAGTAACAGTTTCAGATTTCTTGAATGTATTATTTTTGCATTTCGGGGGCACTGTTCGTCAGACCCCGGTATGGGAACGAGTCTTGCTGGTGAATTTGAAGGAGGAGAATACACAGCTCTGCAACCCGTGAACTGTCAGTCTTTGTTTGCTTTTGTTCAGAATTCAGCACAACTTTGTGGGTGAAATCCAAACCTCTTTCAAGTCCGTGGGAGTTTTCTCACAGATTCAAAGAGGCAGACCTGCTTTGTGAGGATAAGCTGGAGCTCCATTTTGCCAAACTCCACACGACCAAAATGCATTGTTCGTTTGTAGCTGCCTTGATCATAAATATGTTTCATTTTCTCATTTTACTTTATTCAGAGTCACTCCCCTGAAGTTCTAACTTGCATATTTATTATTGATTCGGAAATATCTGGCTCACAATGACAGCCTGACTCAATGGCCAGCACCATTTGGACAACTGTCATTTTTAAGCAGGCTTTTTTCCTAAATGCATATAGTAAAGTTCACATGCTTCTGGATAAAACTGCTTGCTATCTAATCAACAATCCTACGGCTTTGCATTTGTTGCAAAAAATTATTTCCATATTCTGGTGCTATGAAGATGGTGAAGGGACTGTACAAGGAGCATCTGGGATCCCTTGGCTTGTCCAGCTGGAGCAGAGGGGACTGAGGGCAGAGCTCAGTGGGCTCTGCAGCTCCATCTCTGCTCTGTGTGACAGTGACAGGGCCTGAGGAACATCTGGAGCTGTGTCAGGCCAGGGTTAGGTGGGATCTCAGCAAAAGGTCCTTCCCCCAGAGGGTGGTGGGCACTGCCCAGGCTCCCCAGGGCAGTGAGCACAGCCTCGAGGTTGCCAGAGCTCCAGGAGCCTTTGGACAACGGGACAGGGACAGGGTGGGATTGTTGGGGTGTCTGTGCAGGGACAGGAGCTGGACCTGGATGACCCTTGTGGGTCCCTTCCAGCTCAGGACGTTCTACATAGTATGATCCTCTTGGAGAACACTGGACGTGGCACTCAGCGCCATGATCTGGGAATCACGGTGGTGTTGGATCAAGGGTTGGATGATCTCGGAGGTCTCTTCCAACCCAGCCGATTCTATAATTCCAGGATTCTGTGACCCCAGGCAGCTCCCAAAGAGCCACTCATGGATGATCTCGGAGGTCTCTTCCAACCCAGCCGATTCTATAATTCCAGGATTCTGTGACCCCAGGCAGCTCCCAAAGAGCCACTCATGGATGATCTCGGAGGTCTCTTCCAACCCAGCCGATTCTATAATTCCAGGATTCTGTGACCCCAGGCAGTTCCCAAAGAGCCACTCATGGAACCCACAGCCCGTTCTTCTCTCGGGGATTTCGAGCTCAGCTGACAATCCACCTGAAAAGCTGAATCTGTGGCAGAGACTTCAGGGCGCATTTCAATACCACATTGAGTTTAATTAGTACTCGGGCGATTCCTTTTGTTGTCGGTAAACAACGGGAAGATCTGACAAGGCAGAGAAGAGAGTGTATTTGTTGCTTTCATATGTCACTCAAACTAGCCAATCACCATTCCCAAACTAATACTTCTTTACAAGAACTTCTGCTAAATAGTGTTAGATTTTTTAGGCTAAACCTGGCAGGTTTTCCCAGGGTTGCATCTGATATCAAAATCAGGGTTTATTAACATTACAAAGAGCACCGCTGTCCTGTAGTGCCCCTTTTATCATTCTAAGCAGCTGCCTTGAGGCAATGCGTTTAACCTTGGGAAATGGGAGAGGAATTCTGGGAAGGCAGAAATCTTTGACAGCTCCAGCCTTTTACCTCAGCCAAAATCTGCGCGCCGGCTTCAGCTCCCACACTGGGAAAAAAAAAAAGAAAAAAAAAAAAAAGGAGACCCTTATTTGATGTTTATCTATTCCATTCACTGCACTTAAAGTCGAAAGCGATGATGGCATTTCCTTACAGTGATCTCCCATTTGTGCTTCAAGCACACTGGGGAGGAAAACCTTCTTTTTTGCTACTGACACTCCTATCAGAAAGATCAAAATGATGGGTGGGTGGGTGTGTTGGGGGGACACAGAATGAAGCCCCAAACCATTTTGCAGAGTGCTAATTTAAAAAAAAGTAAAAAAGTAGTTGTGCAGGTTATCTTACTCCTAAATATTTTATGTTTTCTGATAAATTTCACATTCCATTCACTGTTTCATCACCTGTTGAAATAGCAAAGGAACTGTCACTGGTTCAGTTATAAGCCCTTATTTGTCAGGGTTTAGGGCTTAGCTGTAAAAATAGAATTCATTTTGATGTTTCACATATCAATTCTCACTTTATACACAGCTTTTCCTTTCAGAAGCTCCCAAGGTGTTTCCTAAGCTCCGCATGAATGTAACCTTTGAAATGCAGCTCATTCCACAGTTTCTGCCTGGCCCATGGCGTATTGCAAGGCACCAAAGCAGCGTGCATACAAATTAACTACCAGATATTAAACAAACACGTTGAAATTCTGGTATTGCACCTCAGCTGAAAAAAAAAAACAAACAACCCACAACAAACCCCAAAGTCCTTTTGTTTCCACAAAGTTTTTGACAAAAATGAATATAATGAGCTACACTATTCAGGGCCAAATTCAGAAGAGAACATGTGCACACCATCTGAGGGATTCACCTTAGAGTGAAATTGCACCTCTCTGCTTTCCTTGGGCATATTTACATGGCTTTTCCTCCTCATTAGTATGATAGGTATGGATATGATTCGT
>VWZG01006664.1:159540-204144 GCA_013396735.1 Grallaria varia | reverse complement strand
GCCACACCACCAGTCCAGGGGCTGCTGAAGGAGGAGGGAGGCATCTCAAGTGGTCCAAGCTGCTGAAGCAAAGTCCTGTTTTCCTTTTCTTTTATTACTTAATGAATGTCTCAGTGTAACATGGATAAACTCATCACCAGTTCTCCAATTGCAAGGTCTTCCTTAAAGAATGATTTAAAGGAGCCACTTCTGACCAGTGCATTAATTGCCATTTGCTTTGCACGTGAGGTTATTCTAAATCAGTCTGTATCTATAGAGAGCATCTGGGAGCACTGTGGGCCTCGATTTCCTGCCTGTGAAATGGAAACTTCTTACAAAATGTTGTTAGGGAAGGAGGCTGTGACACTGTGGGTGGTACGACCTCAAGCCACAACTGCACTTAACCAACTTTTCCAATATTTATTAAGTGCCCCTGTAGCACCAGCTTCTTGTTTACAGGAAAATACCAGGGTTTCCTATGCAAAAAGTCATCTTGAGAACCTGCTGAATTGTGAAATGTCAGGAGCCCAACTGTTCCTTAAATCTTGACCTCTCAGTACATATGCATAACAAAAAGTGCAAGCCTGTATCTACAGATAGTTACAAAAAAATCTCAAAATATTTCACTACACATACTTCTCTCCCTGCAAGAGAACAGTGAAAAAGCACATGGCAGACATGAACAGTACCACTTAATTTACTACTGCAGGGTGATCAAACACAGCAGTGATGAACACAGTAAGAGCCTATATAATAGAAGAGACAACTTCAGCAAGTTGGCATATTTTATAGTACTCAGAACAGCATTCTTTTACATAAATAGCAATGCTCAAGTTTTCCAACAGCTCATGTTCACTTTGATAGCATTGGAAGACATAACATTTTCCTGAGAGTCAAAATTCATATTTTCCCCATTCATCCCTACTCAGAGTAGTAGTCTGAAAATGCCAGTCTGTCAAGTAGCCCAGTCACAAAATGGTTTGGATTGGAAGGGAACTTAAAGATCATCTGGTTCCAACCCCCTTGCCATGGACAAGGATACCCTCCATTAGACCACGTTGCTACAAGCCCCATTCAACATGGCCTGGACACTTTCTAACATGGGACAGCCACAGCTTCTCTGGGCAACCTGTTCCAGTGTCTCACCAGCTTCACAGTAAAGAATTTATTCTTAATATCTAATCTAAACATACTTTCTTTCAGTTTAAAGCCACTGTCCTTGTTCTCTCACTACATGCCCTTCTAAAAAGTCCATCTCCAGCTTTCTTGTAGCTCCTCTTCAGGGAGTGGAAGGCGCTCTTGTTGAACTTCATAAGGTTCACAAGGTTCCACCTCTCAACACTGTCAAGGTCCCTCTGGATGACATTCCCTCCCTCCAGTTTGTCAACCACACCACACACCTTGGTGTCATCAGCAAACTTGCTGATGGTGCCCTCAATCTCACTGTCCATTGCCCCAACAGAGAAGTTAAGCCCCAATTTTCTCAACAGCAACCCCTAAGGAATGCCACTCATCACTGACCACACTTGGACATGAACCAAAAACCACAATTCTTGCAAGTGCAACCATCCAGACTATTCCTTATCCACCAAGTGGTCCATCCATCAAATCCATGCCTCTGCAGTTTAGAGACAAGGATGTCATGCTGGACAGTGTCAAATGCTTTGCACAAGTTCAGACAGATGACAGCAATGAATCAATCTTATCCAGCAATGCTGTCACCGACCACAGGTGGCCACCAAATTTGTTCAGCACAATTCACCCTTTGTAGGTTCATGTCATCTGTCACCAATCATCTCCTTTTTTTCCATGTGCCTTAGGACAGTTTCCATGAGAATCTGCTCTATATCCTCACTGGGCACTGAGGAGAGACTGTCCACCCTGTAGTCCCTGAGGTTTTCCTTTTTTTTCTTTCTTAAAAATACAGGGTTTGTGTCCTATTTCCATGACATTTCTTTAAATATGTAGAAAAAGAGAAAAAGCGCAAGACTGCAATTTTATTTCCTGCACATTTACTGTATCCTTACATTCATGATGTAGAAATGCAGCCTTAGCATTCAGTAGAGGTGCCTAGTATCAAGGACAGAATTATAAAACCATGCCTGAGCATGTATCACACCCTTTTTCCTTCTAACGAGTCACAGCATCTTTATGACACCCCTTCAGAAGGGAATCCTCAGCCTCCTTTGGTAATTTTCTACCCTGCATTCAAAACGTTTCCCCTGAGGACAGCCTGATGCTGAGTTTGGAGAACATAATGAAATCATTACGGTTAGTGTAGTACCTACACGTGCATCGGAAATTCACTTCCTTTTAAATGCACACAATATCAGTTAAAATTTCTCTTCCGTACAAGAAAGGTGTAGATGAAACACGTACTGATGCCCAAGAACAAAGCACCTCATTAGCTCTCCGAGCACAGTGCACTGCAGTTTGTCATTATTCAATGCATTCCTTGCAAGCCACTGCGTAAGGGATATGACAACCCCTGAGGCTGCATTGCAGAGAAATATTAGCAACATCCAAGCAATACCAGAAGCAGGGTATTGCCCAGAACTATTTGTCATTGGCATCTCCTATAGTATGAAAAGTGGAGGGTAAATTATTATTTTCAGCTGTAACTGTTCTAAAAATGGTAACATTTTACCTGCTGTACAAGAGGTGTTTCTGAAAAGAGAGCCATGAACTCTCTATATATACATGCCAAGTGATGATGATAACCACAGCACTGTCCAGGGCGATCCTCGGTGCTGCAGTGGCTACAAGATTTCTTGCAGATGAGCCGAGAATAGATTCAGGAAATGGACATTCAGGGACTGAAGCTCTTAAGAGAGCTCTCTCCAGAGAGTCGTATGGCCATGTGTTGCAGACTAATTCCTCCTCTAGCCCTACCTGCTGCTGCGAACTGGAACAAACATCCTCGGCAGGATTCATTCTAAATGTGCCATTTCACTCTCCAAAAATCTGGAAACCCGCAGGGCTTTTTGCTATATATCAATTGCCTAGGAGATGGCATATAGAGGAGTCCACCAGCACTGCAATAGGACATTAATTCCAGTGCTTTTATCACAAGAATTCAACAGCTGGACTTCCTGAATAACCTTGAATAAAGTACATTCTCCTGTCCCTCAGCCGTCATGCAGGATAGCACATCCCCCACTTGTAAGAGTGCTGAGAGACGTTAGTGCTCCAAATACTAAGATACTGACAGCCTCACACGGCCAAGCACAAATATCATGAGAGCATTACAGAATATCCTAGTGCTATGTGTACATCACAGTACTTACTTGTAAACTACCCTTCTTTCAAATATTGCTATTTATCAATCCTGTCTCATTCTGTCTATTTATTCTGCCACTTTCTGCTGTGTTCCAGAGTTGTCAGTGTATAATCAAGCCATAAACATGTTTTACTTTGTTTTAAATTTTGTTTAATAATTATTTCCTGAGTAGCTTTAAACAAAACTAATCACACACACAGAGAGATGTTTACAAAAATAAACCACTGCTAACTCCATTTTTATTTTTTTTTTAAGGAATGTTCAGTTACTCAATGTAAGTAAAATTGCAAAAGAAACCCAAGCGTCACAAGGCACAGAAACTGTGCCTCTCTGGCACAAGGAACACTCACCTTTCACCTAAATTTCCTACCAAAAGAAGAGTGGTTTTCCCTCATGCAATGTGTTTATGAAAATTAGGCATTTTAAAGTTCTGGAGGTTGAGGGAGAAGGACAAGCTAGAGTGAAAGAACTGACCCACAAATCTGTAATGTGTTACACAGCAAGTCAAGCAGACACAAACAACAACCATGTCCTCCTTCCTGAGAGCCTTGCCCACGTATTGCGCCTCCAAGCTGGGAAGGAAGGCCAGCAGCCCAGCACGGCGAGTACAGGAGGCTGGGGATGAGCTGCCTCAGGGCTGGATGTTCCTGGCATTACAGTCTGACAGGCAAGCTTGTCAGGAGACAGTTCATTCTCCTAAAGCTTGAACCATTCATAATACAAAAGAAAAAGGAGGGTTTCAGGGCAATTTTTTCAAACAGCCATAACAGTTCTTCCCTCTCAGTGTTTTTTTGGGCTAAGAGGTCAGTCTCTTGAGCATTGTACATCACTTGCTCATTGCTGGTTGAAGTTAATACCATTTCCATAGGCATCTGTGACCCCAAGATTTCTCCCCTTGCTCTTTCTTGACACTAGGGGCACAGGAAGAGGATTTCCTAACATTGAGCCAGAAAAATAGAAACTGAAGCCACACAGAAAATCAAACTCTGATCTCCCTTCCCCTACCCATCTTTTGCCTTTTCATTCTTTAATTAGTAAGGACAGCCAAAATAGACCTTTTCCTTGTTTTAATTTGCTTATTTATTTGTTTCTGACAGCAGAAATTTGTCCTTCCTGCAGGAGAATCAACTCCATTCTTCTATAAATAAAATCCACTTCTGTAGATGGAAATTCTTTTGAGAAGTTTCCCAACACAACTAATTTTAAAAATTGAAGACTAGAAGAGCCAGAAGCAACATTATTTTTATGTCTCACAAAGGTATTGAGGAGCAAAGACATTTATTTTGGTAAGTATTCAAATGAACATTTAGAGAATGTGAAGCTACTACTTATTTTACGTGAAGCATGGCAGTAGACAAGCATAGTGTTAAACCTATCAGTAATCTAGCAAGCAGAGTAAAGATTAATTTCCTGAACTGCACAGTAAAACACTGTTAACCAAACACTGTTCTTTCTTAAATAAATGCTCACATACAAAAATGTATCACCTATTGCTGTGCTATGTAAGCAGGTTTCAACACTGAACAGACTGGTGATTTACAGATGCCTGGAATAGAGAAAAGAAAGAGCACAGATGGCTCTTGTCAGCACTATAGAAGAGTTTGGCAGAAGACCTGAGAAGACAGAGAAGTTGCTAAGGATGAGCTGAACATACTGGCAGCCCTTTCATACCATATCTGAATAGGACTAATTCACAAGTCCATACAAATTCTTGAAATTCACAGAAATGTTTAGTATCTTGCCATTTTAACTATATAGTCCTGATCTTAAAATTTGACTTTGTATATCACAGGGAAAAGGAGAAAATTATTAATTTCCAATAACAACTGTGCACAAAAAAAAAGTATATACATGTCTTTCTTTCTACTTTGTATGAAGGATTGATGTGCAAAATGTAACAATCCCAAACTCCTCTAAATCCAGCACAAACTAGACAATGGCAATTGTACATTACAGAAAGTAAAATAAAGAAATCAGTGTCAGGCACACAAAATAGGTATTCACAGTGAAACAAAAAGAAAATTAATGTCCCTCAGTCTACAGACTGATGATAGGTTTGCCATGATTGTTTTTTCCCCTCTAGGAGATTATGTCTCTCAGGAGGTGACATCCACTTAAGGGACAATGAACCACTATTTATATAAATGTCCATCAAGGAAACTCTCTAAACAATTGCAAATATTGACCTGCATACAGCAGATTACTTTGGCTTCACTGTCATCAGGATATATAGTAGACAGCTATTGTGGAATGGCAGATCTTTTACGTTCATACTTGACACATCACAATTGAACATGGAATTTCCATCAACAACAAAAGAAGCATTTAATAGTAACTTTGTTTCTCTAACACAGACATATGCTTTCCTAATAATGTAAAGACACGCAAGACTTTTTCTAACAAATACTAATACATTTTTTGCCGTAATACAATCCTAGGCTAACAAAAGGTTCCTGCTTTCTCTCCACAAGGAATATCTACAATAGATCCCAAAACACAAATCTTTGTTATACTATAACCAGTTAAATGTGAGGTGACATGAAGGCCTATGATGCACAGAAGCATTTTCCTCTGTTGCAAGAGCTCCTTGAGTGTGGCGTTTTTTTCATTTTTATTAATACAGCAAGTCCTTGAATTCAACTGCAAAGCAACTACAGCAGTCTCAAATTTAACTTAAGAAAGTGTTCCATGTCAATCCTTGAAGCAGGGTAAGTTAGCACTGAGTTAAGAGCATCCTGCTGCTGTCTCTGAGGTAAAGATCACAAACTCTGCCATTTCCTCACCTTCACCGCTTTCCTGTTGAAACTGAGATGAGCAAACATTTGCCAGAGTCACTGCAAGACATTCACTGTCATAAGATAGGCAGGACAGCAGTATTTGGAACAGAATGCAGCAGAATAACTAACACCTAACTTTCAGAAACATTAAGTAGGTACTGTTTCTTTGATCTCTGTACAGTTTTGGATGCTCTACAACTGAAAACTAGACCATGAGAGGAACTCAGAAAGCAAAACCAGGCAATCACTGCCTTGCTCCCACTTAGCCACACCCTTTTTGGGTCTGGTAGTTATATTATACCCTTACTTGGCACCATATTTGTATTCCTATCTGAGATTTAAAGGAAGAGAGAGTGTGTGTCTGTGTATACTAGTGTAAAACAGGAGGATGTAGCAGCAGGAAACTGGTAATAAAAATTTTTTTTCTTCTGTAATGCATTTTGATTTGTTATCAGGACTTGATCTTGAACAAGTTTCACAGATGTAAATCTTTGCTTTATTCTACTTTGCTGCACCCTTTCAAGTGCTCCAGCAGGAGAGAAGGAAAGTTGTTGTGAAGCAGGATAATTAGGGACTTACACTGCAATTGTGAAGAGCACTGAGCACAAAGGCAACACTAAGACAAACCGCCTGAAACTTTTTTGGCCGTGGGAAGTGGCGTTACCAAGGTAATCACTTTCAAACTGTCCAGCAAGACTGCTGGGGAACTCTGTACTGAGCGGGATGTGTAAGCCAAGGCACACTTCCTGTAAAAAAGAACACAGGCATTCACTGATAATTTGTAGGACTTCCATGTTTTGTCTTATATATGTATTTCTAGCTTGTTGAAAGTTGGAAAGCTGAGCTCATTGTGAACATTTAAGATCTTCCCTATCATATCCTGCATCTTGCAGTTGATTTGAAAATCAGATGGGGGTAGAGGAAAGGGACTTGTGAATCACTGAGATGCTAACTGAATTGGATACAGAGAGATTGGGCATGGCCTATACATACGTTCTCAGAGATTAAAATGCAAGGAAGCACACTTTTCCCACATGGCCGACAAATAAATTTGCAGTAGCTGTGCTTTCCTTCACTGGCCCCTCGTGGCAGCTCCTTAGGTGCCAGTACTGTTGTGTTTATTGGAATGCAGCCTGTCACTCAGCTGTTCTGCTCCTCCAAGTGACAAGAACTCGAGTCTGACAGCTACTGCACTTAACGGGAGATCCACACAGAGGCTGTGCTTTTAATCCAAGAGATCCACAGCAAAGCATCTGGTCTTCACCAAGATAGCAGCTGTTACACTAATCTGAGGCCTCCCTGCGCTAATTGCCACAAGAACAAGTCACAGTAGAGCTAACTCCTGTCCCACACTATCTGGGTGTTAGATTGCCCGGCCACAGAATGTGGACAAAACCACACACAGATGGAAGGAGGTGACACGAAAGGAAGGGCGAGAGCAACAACAAAAGGGCAGATGTAGATTTCCTGATCAGTGGCAAATGAAGAGAGGTCGGCTGTTGCAGCAGTGGCCCTGTGCTTTTCTCCTGGTGGCATGGCACGACCCCCGCCTGCTGGGGGACAGGCATCTGAACCCTGCAAGGGACACCTGAGCCTAGAAATAACTCAGCTGCTCCAGCATCCTGACTGCACCTTCCCTAGAAAGAGCAGGAAGGGTTTTCAGCACATGGTATTAATGTGCCTCCTCTTTGCTGTGTTTTCCACTTTCACGTAACTATCACACTCTTCCCAAGGTATGAAAAAAACCAAACAAAAAACACAGAGAGAGAAGATGCAGTCTCATTTTAGACAATGTTTCGATTTGTCCATTTTATGTGAATCAAGCCATGCCACAAAATTATCTAGGAGCCGATTAAAAAGTTTTCAGTTCATTAAGGAAAGTTGTCAGAGATCCCCTTTGCACAGGGTCTACGGATACAGTTTTAAATAAAGGTGGAAGACTCTTCAACATTTTTCTTCCCTTATGTCCTGTATTCAAAGCTAGAACTAACTCTCTTTGTGTAAACGATTTTATCTCAGGCTCAGGCTGCACAGGACATTGGTCAGAGCATGTATTTTCTCAAGCTTATGTATCCTAGCCTCAAGTTACCAATCAACCCTTTACCTCAACACTAGAAAGTAGCTAGTAAACAACTTCTCAGACTTTTCTCATTGTAACCAAACGTGACTCAACCATGAAAGGAGGAAAGCATATTTTAGGGTTAAGAAGCCTTTTGTTAGGGACATAAAAGTTGCCATAACCTCTCTCTTCCCAAATTCATACAGCTGTAAATTCAGCCCCTGAAATAATCTCAGCTGCCTCTATATCAAGGGATACTACAGAACTTCCAACATTTTTTTCCCCATCAGTTCTTTAGAAGTTTACATTAAAAAAAAAAATCTCACTAGAATGTGATGAAGCATTAAAGGTACTTAAAAGCCACTTGACTGTCTTCTCTTCCCACCTTCAAAAATTTGTTGTGGTTTTGGGGGGGTTGAGGGTGGTGGTGGTTTTTTCAGTAGGAATGAGTCTTTTCCACACTTAAAGGATCCAACTCTATCAGATTTCAAGCACAGCTGAGACAAGACAGCCTGTAAAATTGTAAGCAGACTTCATTCCTTATTGACATCTTTCTTGAAAAATGGTAACCTTTAACCTTGTAACATTATTTCTCAGGGGGCTGATTAGATGAAAAGTCTCTTTTGGTCAATGGTAATTATAGCTGCAGACCTCATGGTAACCTTTTGTTTGTATATTCTGCCTTGCACACAATGCCAATTAAATGGTTGACTGTTGTTCCTTAGGTTCATCTAAAATTACATTATCTTAGAAGATAAAATACTGCCACTGCAATTTATATTATGTCTCTTCAAACTGCAGTACCCAACAAAGATTTATTACTTCCAAGTCAAGAAAGGTTAAAAGAAAAAAAAGTCTAAAACTTAATTTGTAAAATACCTTTACAATAGAGGAAACATAAGTTTAAGACATACTGTGGTTAGGGATTTTTTCCTTTCTTTCATAGAAGGATTGTTTGGATTAGAATGTTGGGGTTTTTTCTTTTGTTCGTGTGGGGGGCTTGGTGGGTTTGATTTGTTTGTTTTTAACTTCCTGCTATTTACCTCTTCTTCTGTGTATCTCTTATGTATTTATCACTTTCCTTGTTGCCTGTGTTAAGCTAAATCTCTCTGAGGTTCAGAAAAGCATCAATCTTACAATCACACAGGATAAACAGTGTCTTGGGCCATAGAATGTCCTTCGATCTTGTCATCAGTGTCATTAAATAGATTAACAACATTTTAGGAAAAACTTATTTGCAAATTTGTGCCAGAGAGAAATCAAGGAACTTGCTTATGCAAAGAAGTTGCTAAAGAGTAACCCAAGGCATCATCTCACAAAGCATCAGTTTACTGACCTCTGCCTTTCCAGTTAGGAAAGCCTAGAAAATTTGTATCTGCTTTGCCCTTGCCTATTAGCTTTACATCAGTGAAGCAGTGGAAGCTGATAACACGTTTCTTCCTGCTGTTTCTAATAGGAAATCAAAAAGAGTACCACAGTTTTTCTAACAGTTTCACTTGACTGTGGTTTGAGTACCAGTTTGAATTTGTTCTTTGCTATTTAATGACACAGTTCTTCAAAGCTAAAGCAGATTTTAAATAGCTTGTGGTTAATTTCATTAGGCTCTGCTCAACTGTTAGAGACTTTAATACCATTACATTTCTACTCGATTCCCCACCATTCACAAAGAAATAAAGTACTTTACAAGAGACAAACTTGTAAGTCAAGACAGGAGTTGGAGCACAGGGAGCATCTTTGCAGAGCACAGTCCTTTTCTCAGTATGTCATCACAAACATCAAACACATTTGACAGGATCATATGGATTTTCTGTTGCTTTCAGTTAAACCTGTTTCTGCTGGCCTAACAATAAAAAAAATTCTTTCCATGTCCCTGTCCAGTAATGCCCTTTGCCTTGTTGTTTTGCTGTCACTGTCTCAAATCAGGATAATTACCAGCATAACATTTGTCAGCCTAAATCAGCTTCCATCCAGAATACCTATGTTGGTATTCTTTTATCTTCACTCAGTACCATAATTTTATGTTTTAAGAATTTTAAAGCCTTTTAAGTAGCACAATGTCACCTAAGTTAATGAAATTTGTGATGATAATCAAAAGTAGTGCAAAGCAAAATAATATTTTAAAAGCAAATACAGATAATCTAACTGAATGACACTAACAGATATTTGACTGTACAATGCTGTTAGCCAAATGTGAGCATGATAATGAACATGAAGACATCTTTTTCGTAGTTGAAAAAAGCACCACATTGTTTTTATTTGGAGGTTATGGTTTCTTCTTAATCCTCACCCTCCCCCAAACCTATCTTCAATGCTTCAGCACCTTTATTTATGATTAGCACAGAACACAGTACTACTAAGTGACTCTACAAAATTTCCTGGAGTATAGAGATGACAACACACTACACATACTGTTTCTTTTGTTCAGTTGTCTGAGGGAAAGGCCAGACAGTCACTCATGGTGGATGCATAGTAGTACATCATTAAATAATAGGCAGGCATTTTCCATTCACTTTTACTCTACTACAATCCATCAATTTTTATTGATTTCATCTCTTTGCTAAAGGAACTTGAAAACTACAAAGTAAAGATTCTGCTAACAGATTCTTTGCTTTGCTACACACTGTTTTGACCAATAAAATATTGGGCAAACATTGGCAACTACAGCACTTTCAAAGACAGACTTTTGTTTTCCATCATATGTCATTTTTTAAACACTTGCCAAACTTGACTGTGAAAGACACAGTCATCTTCAGAGAAGCGCTGTCAGTATCAAGGATACAACCTTTCCATTGTAAAATTACTAGAGTCTCATCATTAACCACTATCTCCTATTGGTGCCAATGTTCCGCAGAATTTGATATCTTTGAATTTTAAAATCCTTTGTCATTTGAAATACATCATTGTATGGCACACTCATGATGGCAAAGCACTTCTCACCCAGGTGATGTTAATCATCAGTATGTTTAGTCACGATCACACATACATACATGATTAAAAGAAGCTATGCCTTTCAACTTCCAACATAAGACAAATTATCGTTAAATCAACTGCATTTATATTTCACGTGATAATTAAACTTATGTATATTTCAGTGGAACTATCATGAATAAATATGCAAGCCAGAGTAATTTCTTGTTCATAGTCACACTACTTTTAAAGGTGTTTGAGGGAACAATTTTCCATGTATTTATACAGATATTCCCAAGGACTTGGTACTAATCTCCTAACACTGCTGAGAAAAGCTGACTTCAAATGATGTAATTTCCCAGGAGCAGCACCACTTGTATGACCATGGCAATAAGGATCACCATAAGCCATGTGATCATTATGAAGCCCCAGACAAGAGCAGACTAACACACACCATCCCCATGGCAGGGGGCTGGGATGGGGGCAGGAGCCCCCACAGCCTCTGCAGTGACCACCACGTTCACTCCCTCTCTCGAGCACAACTCCGTCAAGCACAGGGACAAAGATTCTAAGATTCAACCAATGCAACAGGGATTGGAGCATGCACTATGGTGATTTAGAAACTGGCATTTCAGCACAAACATGAGAACGTCACAGAGTGAAGATGCATGTAGTACTGGGGCAGCCAATGAGCCCCTGCACCACAGTGGCAGTGACAGAGAGGTCATTGCTTTGAAAGTCCTCATAGATTCTGGTTCCCTCCCAGTCCTTCCAAGAGTTTATAGCTTTATTAGGACGTTCCCTTCCCATTTTCTTCATTAAAATTATCTTATATACTTTTCTATAAAAAAGGTTTACTGGTTAAAATCCATAAAGAATAAGAAAGTGCTTTGACGCACTAAGATTGGTTACATGGAAAAGTTACATCAGTGTAACTAAAATGGAAAGTATATTTCCTCAAAAATATGCTGGCCAAAAATTTTACTCCTTCATTCATATAAAAATGTCATAGGATACATTAGTGCTAGAAAAATGAGATCTTAATAGAAGAACCCACTAAAAAACTTTGAAGACAATACACTCTCAATGAAAAAAAAAAAAAAAAAAAAAAGGAGGGCTAATGGCAATATTTACTGCATTTTTTTCTCCATTTCTCCACCTTCCCTTTGGCAACATCTCTATAAAGGGGTGGAGAAAACTTGGAAATGTTTTATATCACTTCATGTCTAGATAAATACAATTTTCTTTTATGGAAAGTGAAATGCACATGCATCAATTGGCTGACATCACTGCAACTACGACACAATGACTACTTCTCCACATTAGAACCAGAGCAGGACCTCCAGAGGTACTTTAGAGCCTGTCCTATCATGTGAGACTTGACCATAAGGTTCTCAAGATTAAAAATCTGGAAGCTTTCTAAGCACACATTAGTTGGCAAGAGGTAAAACATCACATTTGGTTTCTGCTAAAACAGTATGTTGTTCCATGAGCCACTGGAAATGTGATGCCTGGTTTCCTATAGACATGTCCTAGATTTTTTAACCCACTTATCCCCACGCACTCTGTTCAGCCAGACAAGTGACATATGGGTCATGATGTTCTCACAGCTCCATGTGTGCCGGCAGAGCGGCTGGTGCAGGATGTGTGTGCTCATTGACCAGCTGGCTGATGCCCAGCAGAGGCGACTGGGAGCAAAGAAAAGTAGCTGCCTTTTCTTAGCAGGGAGCACTAATCAGGCTCTTCTCTTTTACCCAGCTGCTGATTTTTGTTACATTTTTAGGGACTGAGATATATTTGAGACATCTCACTCGCTTGTTAAATTTCACAGGTTCAAGAGTTGTGGTGCACTAAAAGAAAGAAAGAAAAACGTGCAGAGTCTGACGGACAGCACAGTACAAACACAGAGATTTCTCTGCTGCTGCAAACCTAGCTGCACATATACCACGAGGGTTCACCACACACCTCTAGCTAATTTTAACTTTTTTTCCTCTTGCATAATTTTTGCTTTCATTAGTCTCTCACAAATAGTACTCATTCTTACTAAGTGCTGCCCTACTACTTTTCCCTCTATTGAAACCATTCTTCCCCTGATTAGAAGGTATTTCTGTTCCCAGTTAACCAGGCTTGATAAATAAGTAGCAACTAGAAAGTAGAAATACATTAAAAATACACAGTTAATGGAGGTGTAGTAATAGACTTCACATTTAAATATTTTAAATAGAAGGATTTATATATATAAAATGTATACGTATGTATTTTCAAGCAAGGTAGAGAGAAATACCTGTTAATCATGTCTTTGTTCAATAATAAATTCTGCATCTACTTGTGTGTTTGTTATCCTGTTACGTTGACCACTCATATGGCTAATAAATAAATAAATAAAACCATAATTTTCCAGACTTTGCGTGCAGTTCAGACTGGTCCCATTATTTCTTAAAGTGAAAGGTTCAGTGAAGACAACATGGAAGAACAGAGGTATGGGTCAGCTGAGCAGGTTATGACTGATCTGCCTGGGAAAGTGATAGCCACAGGAGCAAGTGGCAAAAAGATGGAAAGGAGTAAGAAGAGGGTGGAAAATGCTCTTCATGGTCTCCTCTGATACTGGATATAGGTTTCAACAAATGAAGCTATGGAAGCCAGTTCAGAACCAACAAGCACAGCATTTTCTCACACAACTGACCAGACTGTGGCAATCTGAATCAAGCCATGCCATGGAGACATTTAAATAGCGCTGGGATGGTGTGGAAGAGCAAATGAGCTCCTTGGAAGGGAGCCTGCCTCCTGCTGCTAGATAGACAAAGAATATTAATCTCAGGAAATCATCCTGGGCTGAAAGTAGTTGGAGGAGGGAAAGCTACTGAGAAGAGGGGGGGTATGGGGAAACCCTTTTTGTTCAACTGTCTGCCTATGAGTTACAGATACTGTTGGCCCGGACAGGTTGAGTTTTTCTAGGTTCATACTCCCAACTCCAAGCTTGACGGACAGCAGTAAACTTGCTACTGGTGCTTTCTGACTCGGGTCCAGCCCTGCTGCTTTTGCTGAAGTAGTTAGAAATTACCATGAACAGAAAATGTTACCCTAAAATGGTTACCAAGGCCTGTTCTAGCAGTGTTCTCTGTGCCTGCAAAAAGGTGTGGACACAGAGAAAAAAAAAAAAAACACTACCAAACCAGTCCCAAATAAAGCCCAAATAAATTAATAACATTTTCCAAGGACCATATCAGTCAATGTGTTGTCAGCTGCAATGGGCTACCCAACCTTCAAAAAAGAGTTCCCCAGTTCAGTTTTCAGAAAGTCATGATACAAACCCACACTCAGACATCATCTATAACCAATCTGGCCACATTTGCCACTTTTCTGCTGCTAAGTTGGAGCAACTCTGCTGTAGTCTTTGAAAACATAAAATAAAGTAAGACAGGGAAGCAGTCCTGGCAACTGTTATTTTGAAGGCACAAAAGGGGAAAAAAAGTCCAGGAAGTACTACAGCATTTGCATTTGTAACTGATAAAACTGAAAGTGAAATACTCATGCTGCCTAGAGTTGCATCAGCAGATCCCCTACCCCAAAAATTTCTAGCCAAAACCGCCATAGCACCACTCAGCCATATTCCCCTCAGTTCCAGCATTATCATTCACTATGCATAGAGACAGGCTGATGGGCAGTGGATTAGTAAGATAATTCTTTACAATACAGCTCAAATTCATCAAAATAATTTTACTGGTTTACACGAGAAGTTTTCTACAACCCGTCCTCCACAACTTGTTGAAGAAACAGAGTGCAGCTGTTTCATCTGTCCTGCGGTAGATTGTTTGTTTTCTGTTATAAAATTGCACAGATGGTTTCTTTTAGGCAAAATCATAAAACCATATTGAGTTGCCACTACCCTAAACCCAGTGCCATAGCCATTCTATATGCATTTTATATACAGTCCTCACACTTGTGAGGCAAAAATGTTATCAAAAGCAGCAGAAAGACCTAGAGAAAACATGAGCCAACAAATCCATGTCCTAAACTCATAAATTGAAATTACTTTAGCCTTGACAACCTGTAGAGATCCTTTTGGGACAGGCAGAGAGTGCCAGGTGCGGTCAGTGCTTGCACGGGAGGAGTCCCAGTTTTCTGTGCCACCATCTGGGCAAGGCCCACTCCTGCTGCACCTCATTCATTACTCACTGTGTGATGACTATCACAGCAGCTGTGATGTCTGCACAACATCCAGGCCAAAGGGGGAAAAAAAAAAAGGGCTATTATTTCAGTAAGTTTCATTAGAATTTTATCGACTTTAAAGGATGTATATGACTTTCAAAATGTATCAGCGGTTAAATTCAAAACTCCTCCAGCAAATTACAATGCCTGCTATGCAGCTGACATCTTTGGAACATAAAATAAAATTTCAGGCTGGAACATTTAATCTCCAGTGGAGGCAGATTACTGCTGGGTCTTCCAATAATAATTTCAGCTGATGCAGCATGATAGTCTCCATAGGAAATAAGATCTTGGCTTTGAAATAGACGCCACTTGTGAACCTTGCCTTTTGAATGCAGGAGGTTATTTGACTCTTATCAAGACTGATAAGGAAGTTGTTTGTCTATAGGGAAACACACTACAGTAGGATGTTGGATTTCAGACTCCACTGCAGGTAAAGTGCAAGTCTACATTGGCTGGGGAGAAAAAGAAAAGCTTTTTGTCTTAATTTTTAAGTTCTTCTAAACCTCAAAAAAGCATCACTAATTCCTAAAGCATTTCTAACACCCATCAGTACTGCACATACTAGCTATAAGAACACTTCCCCTTGTCAGTACCACACTACATCCTCACAACTCACAAGATGTTACAGGACAACTTGCTCATTTAGTCTTGCAATTCTTGGAAGAAATGGTCCAGGTCTGCAAAATCTATTCCTGGCAACAGGCCACACCTGCATGGTATAAGCTGCTACATGTTGGGGAAATCAATCCTATCCTCCCCAGTTCCTGGAACCAAACACTCTGGGTTTTTATGAAGTCAGTATTTCTTTTCCTTGTTTCCCCTCAAGCAACTACCACGTAAGGTTGACAAGCCTCAAATGGTGGTCTGAGGACACAGATATAGCTTGTGTCCAGAACAACTGAGAGAGGATACAGAAACAAACCGACTGTGCTATCATGCTGCAAATGGACACACAGCAACAGGCACTGTGCCCAAAATGTCAAAAAAGAAAAGACATTTTCATGAGGTTGTTTCAAGAGGTTCAACTCATACACTAGCAATGATCAGAATAAAACTGATAACAGTTCAGCAACACTGTAACAACCAACAGCCCACACTGTCAGAGACCTGTCAGCCACCTGTCCAGATATAAGGGTGATACGGATGTCCTGGATGCCTGCAAGTCTATTAGTGCTGTGCTGTCTCCACCGCCTGTCAATACTGGCAGTTTTCCTGAATTATCTGCAAGATTTGAAGAGAACTGCATGCCTTGTGGATGGTATTAACAGGATGTACACGTAAATCATATCCATCCTGTTTCAAGTAGGGCAATAAGTTTCCTATAAGGAAGGTGAATCACCTCACGTGGATCCCCCTCCTGCTTTTCACTGTATCTGGAGTTGCTGGAGGAAAACCATAAAAGTTGCTTAAAGCAATTATTCCAGCCCCCCTCCAATATTCTCCTCAGTTATGCTCTTACATCAACAGAAGTGACATGATAGAGAGATATTTTAGCTATTGAAAAATGTGGATCTGACTCTCTGTCTTAACCCACTCACAGAACATGAACTTGAAATCTTCATCCAGTTGTGGGACATCCAGCATAAAGGAGGATGTGGACCTCCTGTGACTCTGTGATTCTGCCTGTCCAGAGGTGGCCATGAAGACAATGAGAGGGCAGGAGCACCCCTCCTATGAAGACAGTCTAAGAAAACTTGGGCTATTCAGCCTGGAAAGAGAAGACTCCAAGGAGAAATCACAGCAACCTTCCAGTACCTAAAGAGGCCTATAAAAAAGCTGGAGAGGGACTTTGGACAAGGGCACATAGTAACAGGACAAGGGGCAATGGCTTGAAACTTTAAAGAAAGTAGGTTTAGATTAGATATTAGGAAAAAATTCTTTACTGTGTGGATGGTGAGGCACTGAAACAGGTTGCCCAAAGAAGCTGTGGCTGTTCCATCCCAGGAATTAAGTGTTCAAGGCCAGGTGGAATTATACAAAACCAATACAAGAAATATTCAGAAAAACAATTACCTCAAAATTTATGGACATAAATTTTCATCCTCCAACACAGATCAAACATCTGGGCAGAAGATTAAAATTTGGTCAAGTTATAAGTGTCTGAAAAGTGATCATTTGCAGAGTAGTGCCAGACAACCTTAATTTCAAGGAATAAAATAATCTCTGTTAACATTAAGTATATACACTACACAGAGTACTTCTATATTTTGCACACTCTGAAGACTAGCACTGCAGTTCTCATGCTTCATGATTGAAAAGTTACACCCAAAATCAAAGCACATGACATAATGAACATTAGTTAACATATGCTTCTATAACATTTGTTGTGAAAAATGAAGCACCTACAAAATTCTTTAGAGAGCTAAAAGGTTTGTTTGTTTTTGACCAGAAATGTAGGCATGCTTGACTTCGCTTTTTAAAAAATAATGTAATTTTAATTTATATTTATGGTATTTAAGGTCCTTCATTATTAAGAAATCATGTCTTATGATGATCACTATCCGTTTCAAGAAGTATATCTGAAAACAGAAAATCATGCCTAGTCCACATTTCATAAAATGTGATCTACATTTTTCATAAGTAGTTTTTGTCATTTATTTCATTCTCGTAATAAGGACATTATGGCAATGTCTAGAACAGAGCTGAAGGGAAACACAAATTCTCTTGGGCCAATGGTGAGAGAGGACAAGTCGTTCTCAATCCTCCAAACACACTGAGGTTAATAAAGTGTTAACTAAAATATTTTAAGAGTCAAGTCAGCTTAGTTTTAAGAAACCCTCCAGAATATGTGCAGTTTTTCCTAAGCGGAACTTTCCTGTTTCATTTCCACTTCATCCTACTATGTTCAAGATGAATGTGAAGCTTTAAAAACTCTGACTTATGTTGCAACACTTTCCCACTTACAAATCTGTTCTTTGCAGAGCCATTCTGATGCGAGGACAAAGCTACCACTGAGGCAGCCACAAGTAACCAGTGTCACAAGGGAACTAAAAAACCACCCTGAGGCTCTGTAAAAGTAGCCCAAGAATTTCTATTCATGCAAGAAGTTGAATCAATGGCAAAATACTGTTTCTCTGAAATGTTAATTTACATAAACAGTAATACAATTTAGACATGGTTTCACAGTCTGAGTAATTGTTGGGACGAACACAAAAAGACAGATTTACTTGCACAGTATACCATGTCTAAAGAACATTCCTTTCACAGAACAGCATCCACCATGCCTAGGAAGCTGATTCATCGTGATAAACATGAGTCAGGTGCCCATTACAAAGGCACCATGAATCACTCCAGGGCTCTAGATCATACTCAAAATGCACACACAGCACAGGAAAAGCATTTTTATGCCATGGGCAAATGAAGTACTTTCAGCATGCAGGCACTATTACATTTTTATTTTTAAAAAAAGCCAAAAATAAAGAAAGGAGAACCATGGGGAAAATTTCAAACAAACTCAGCAATTCTGACTCCTCCACATCAAAACAGTGTTAATAATGTGACACTTCTCACTAAAAACAAAAACAGGTCTCTACAATATGTCTGGTTAGCCAATGAACCTGACTTTGCTGCCTCAGTGACCCCAGCCTTTGCTCAAATGAGACCACAGTCCCAACCACAAAGTGCCACAGACACTTTACATTAGTCTCCAAAAGGCATACTAGAACATCTTCTATTTCTATAGGATTCATCTAAATATGATAGCATCACTTTGTGGCTACATTAATGTAAAAAGAAAGAGGTATCATTTTGCTATACCATACCATTAAAGTGCAAAACCAAAGCCTTGTATCAAGTACTACCAAATTTCATAACGCTCACATCCACAGAAAAGACTCCGTATTTTCATAAGTTGTGTTCTATCCTAAGGTCTTGTTCTATCCATACTGTCATACAGTTGTCCCATTAAGATATTCTGACTATGCTAACCAGAAAGGAACTGAAAGAAATACTTCCAGTTCTCCAAGTTCAGATGACACAAATGCAACAAACAAAACGTTATCTTTAGTAAAAAAACAAGCTCTCATTTAATATCAGTACACACTTCTGCTATCCTAAAGTTCTACTGCATTCATCCAGCATAGCGGATTCTCATCTTGCACTGCTCTCCTAGCCTAAGAGCCTAAATATGGGATGAGATGGAGTCCTAGCACAGAGACAAAAGCCAAAGTGCAGAGGTTGTGCTTGTAGACTTCTTGAACACGCTACAGGTAGAAACATAAAGGGAAAGCACAGCTCTTGTTCACAGTGTTGCAGAGCAATAACCCAGACCAGAAAATGATGTTTTAATCCCTCTAGATTATTTTTCCCTCTAAAATACAGAAGTCAGCTTGGGGTGGGGGTGTATCCTAAACAGTCTCCTCAGTAACTACCTGAAGATGATCCAGGACCTGGAGGTGTTATCACAGCAGGTACGAATCAGCTGTGTTTAGACAGGTGTGATAGCAGACTGTTGCTGATACACCTTGGCCCTTGCTGCAGGGCAGCAGTGCTATGCAATGTAGGGCAACAAGAGTTCATGCAGAAGAGGGGAACTGGCAGGTACAGTAGTACTGCTATTCCCAGACTAGGAAGGGTGTTATTTAAAAAGAGAAAGAAGAAGTCTGACTCAGAAACTAAATAAAAACCACAGAGAAGTTTGGCTGTGGCTGAAGTGTAAATCATAAGAAAAAGCAGTCTAAAAAGAAGAGTTCTTAAACTTATTTTGCTGCCGAAAAGCGAAGTTTGGCAGAAATGCTGTAACTACTTCATGATAGTATTGTTCTCCTTGTAGATTTATTTTTAAAACTACATAATAATGCCAGATTATGTTAGACCAAGGGCATCAGATTTCCTGACAGTGCGCCCGTTCCTCCTCCAAGACATTCCCACTTGGGTTTACCATGCCAGGAGATAGCAGCAGTTCCCTGTCCCTGTCTTCCTGAGGAGCTGGCAAAGAGACTGTCCCCTTTCCAGAGTGGAAGGGGCCGATAGCAGGTGCTAAGAGACTCACAGATAAATTAAGAATGGGCTTCCTCATCTAAATTGTTAAGGTGCATCTTGTAGCAAGCCAAGTGTTCTGTATCCCAGCTTTCAGAGAGCGGGCATCAGTTCCCAGATGCCACAGGCAGCTTACTGACAGTAACAAGCTGCTCAGCAAGTAAGCTGCTGCTTTCTTCAGACAAATGGTATTGTTGAGGGAGGCAAATTATTCTGCTTCATATAAAACAGCTTCCAGAAGGCAAATGTTCACAGGACTTCAATTCCAGCTTTTCTTTTGTTAAGACTGCAAGGGCATATTTCATTCATGGCCAACAGGCTTGCATCGTTTATGAACAGTTAGAAAACACTGAAGCAATTACTTTTTCCCTATAAGCTTCCCAATAACTGCCTCCATTTCTTCAGAATCCTGTCCTGCCCTGCTGAATCAAAACACGGGGCAATGTGACAACCTTTGCTTTAAGACTTTCTCTAAGAATATGACCACCACTTCCTTCTTGGGACCACAAAATAAGTCCAAGTGCAAGTTTAAGTAAAACTCAGAAAAAACATTGGTTTTTAAAAATCTCTTTCTCAATAAGAATGTTCTTCTGGAATTATGAAGAGTTCACAGTATCAAAGCTAAGTCAGACATTCTATTTTTTCAGGAGTAAAAGCAAAAGTCTCTGTATATGAAACGTTTTTTAAATATAGACCAAAATATGTGCAAACATCCCCGTTCCCATAGGAGTGGACACCTGAGGGAATACTCTGTTTCCACGAGTTTATTGATGAAGGGGCTGTAATGGTTAGGACTGTAGGTCCCTCAGCTATGACTGTCCCATCAGACTACGACTGTGAAACAGAGAGAGTAACAGCTGGCATTCTTACAGCTGAGAAAATATAAGGGATCACTAATGTAGGATACATCCTACACACAGGACATGTTACTATTCCCAAAAATGCTTATGCTCACCAATAAATAGCTGGTTTATGACTTCCTTGTGTCAGCTATTCCTTGAACCCAAGTCTTATGTACAGAGAAGCTTCTGCAGTGAAGTCATATTGTTGATATGCTCCAACAATTACTTACCATGGCTACACACAGAAGGCTAATTTTTTGATGGCATGCAGAGATAAGGGCTATCTTTAGTCAGTCCCTCCCATCACTGCCTGTAGTATCAGAAGTAAAATTTGCCTCTCTTCTTCCAAAGATGGCCAAGGGACATGATGGCAGTCTGTGTAAGTGAAGCTGTACAGGAAACATCTATTTTGTCTCTCATGAATGGTTTCACTCACTACTACTAATTCTCATCAGGTGGCAGAGCTTTTCATGTAATGACTAATTACACTATTAGAATTCTAAGCTTTCATGGTATCCTGTGTCAATAGTATAAATGCTTTCAAAAAGTGATTAGACATGTTCCTGGAGGATAAGTTGGTCAATGGCTAGTAAAACTTAGCGGTTCGTGTGGAGCATCTCATCCCAGGACTTCTTCCAGCTGCTGTTTGATTCAGACTGGTGAACACAGAAGGGGTGATGTAATTCCCTTACTTTGTTTTTACATGCCATCCCCAGTCTGCTGCAAGCAGTATGCTGTTGTAGAAAGCACTCATGCAAGCCTTTTCATCCCATGACCATTCTCATATTAGTGTTCAGCTTTTCTTTCAGCACATTCATACTCTTCAGCATCCATAGAAACTCAGAGCTGTTCACACCTTTATTTTTAAAAGGCTTCTTAAAGGTTTTCTAAGTCTCATTATCCTGTATGCACTCAGCATGCAAGAAAAATAGCCTTTCAGAACAATTTTAAAAATCTTCAGTGCCTTTAGCATGAAGAAAGCCAACACTAAATTGTCGACTGAGATAGCCAATATTTCCTTACTAATAGCTGTACCAAGAAACAGAGACATATTGACTGCATTTAATCTGCATCTGGCACTGCTGAAGTAACTTCTTCATCCTGGTAATCAAACAAGGCATGACATCTCCTGGCCTTCATCCCCATGAACAGCTGAGCACATCACTTGCACTTTTCCACTATGAAACACTTAATCAAAAACTGCATTGACTGCTTGGGCCATGGGTCAGTTGGGAATGATGAGCCCAGACTGAAGCCCAGGTGGTGAGATGGAGCTGGCTGCCAGTGGCCTGGGCACACTGTGTCAGCTGTGGCCTCTAGACAGGACGCCACACAGCAAGTTCACAAGTAGCAGCGGGCCACGCATCATAAACATGCAACACAAAATGAACTGGGAAGAAAGGACCCAAAGATGGCATGTGCTGGAAGAAGTACTTCTAACCTCTGTCAAGCAGCATCACATTTACAGACAGCAGACACAAGAGAAGGGATAGAGAAGATAGGGCTGCCTACAGACATCAGTCTGGCACTTTTCTCAATCATGAACTTGCTGAATCATGGAAACCGCATTAAAAATTGAAGGTAAGGAGCAAAAGTTGAGCTGTCCAGGATAAAAGAAGGTTTGATAGTTCCCCCAGGCTGGTCCCAAGCAGTCTTCTTCTGTTACCTTTTAGATTCAATCAGATTAGGTGGCTGCAAGAGTCTGTCTGTTGCATTATGTAGGCTGCTCCTGAATGACCAGAGTGTCCATAACAAAATGGTTCTTTATTCCCTCATTAAGCTAAATACTCTCAATTGTACTGGAGAACGTGGTGATACTCCTACTGATAGCAGACTGCACCATTCTCAGTCTGAACAGACCCATGGTCAAGCATAAGAAAAAGGAAGCATCCACCACACTTAGCTTTTGGAGATTTAAGGCAAAGAAAAGGGAAGTAGTTTTTTTCAGACCATACTAAATACTTGCCTAACTCAGCTGCAAAATGGACAATTACAGTTTGTCTATCCAGATCCCACTATGGTCTTAGTCACAAAATCATACTTACACAACTTTCTTCCAGTATTTACTGTTGTTCAGGAGGATAAATCCTATGCTATCACTACTAAATGTGGCTATATTAAATACTATTAACTTTCTGGTTATTAAAAGATAAAAACCAAATAAAACCCACAAAACAAAAAGAGCTGCTTTACATTATCATAAATCAAAGGTCTCTCAGTTATGATTCAGTGTGAATACTGGGAAATGCAATTAATGTTAACATCAAAGGTCAGAACAATGTGCTTGTGTTAGAAACACTTTCATTTTTAAGCAAGTCCAGGTAAATAATGTTAGATATCATAGTAAAGGAGTTGGACCGGGTTCATAGCATGTAGAGAGTTAGGAAGTACTTTTCTTCCTCTTTTCAAACTACTCTCTCGCTCTACATCCAAAAGTAAACAGACTTAAAAGCCAAACCTTACCCAGCTGGTGGTCTATTGCTATTATTCCTACATCAGCTTCCACCTTAAGGCCTGTGCAGCAGTTTTATTTCAGCCTCAACCTCTGCTTTGTTACTGGTCAGCCATACTGTTCTTGTAATGATTAACTGAATAAATTAGCACCAGAGTCACAGCTGAACACTGTGGAACAAGATATTGTCACAACAGATATATTTTAAATTATGAGAGTAAACAGTTACACAGAGCTGACGTGATAAATGGTTAAGAGATAAAAATGTATGTAGTCCTTTCCTTTTAAATTTAAAAAAAGGGGAAGAGGGAGGGAAGGAAAGAAGAGGTGAGGCAAGGCCAAAAAAAAAAAAAAAAAAAGGAACAAAAATCAAAACTTAAGAAGTTTCAATCAGGTTTGGTACTTAGACATCAGTCTTCCAGAGAAGAGGCAGCAAGAGATTAAAGCATACCTAAAAATCCACATAACAGCTCAAAGGACAATAATCTGCTAATATACACTCCAGCATCTTAAGGGCAGCTTATTGATACACACATTCATTGACACAGATTCTAAATAAGACTAGCCTGCACCAAAACAAGATCCATTACGCAGCCTTTGCAAACAGAATAAATACACCCGACTACCCTCTGATAAACTATTGCAAAAGAGAAAACAATGGTCAATACAGCTTTGCAAATCTGTTAAAGGAACTGTATTCATCAATAAGCTATTTATTGACGGCCTACACTTCCTTGTGTTTGTCCTGCACAATGCAACCACAGTCCCTGATCCCTAGATGTCAGAATAATGCAAATTTAAAAAAAAAATAGTTATTACAAAAGGAAACAGATTTTTCTTATCGCACGGATTTTATTTCTGTCTTCCAAACACACAAAAAAAAGCCTCCCTGGGAACACCTGGATTTCATCTGCCAGTCATTCATGGACAACATAGTAGTTATCTGAACCTTGTTTTAGCTGCAGACCTCACACTGGTGTGTTTCACACTACTCAGCTGCTTGTTTCTCAGTTTCTAATCAAGTCCAATGCCAAGAGCATGGATAAAAACCCTCAAACTACAGACAAGGCAATTTAGCCTTGTTCAGCTGGCTGTTGGTTTCATATGTCTGGAGGTGGTATATTTCTGTGCTTTCAGGTTGTTCTGTTTGGGGTAAGACAAAGACATTGTTCAAGCTGAAGAGCAATTTTCTTTCCTACACTTAAGCACATCCAATCTGCACATCTTGTCTTCCCCTTAATCTTGGTACTGAACTGGAAGCTCTGTCACTCAGTTTAGCTCCATATACACCCCAGGTAGTTTCCACAGATGGGCTGGATGCTTAAACCATCCAGTAGAAGTTACCACTTGGCAGCCAACTCCTGCCTTCCCACTCTGCCGCAGCCCGGGAGTGCACCACAGTGGGTGCTTCCCAGCTCCTCCCCGGCGTCCTTGAGCTCCAGAAACATACTGCTGGGAACACATGGCCCTGTAGTCACATGCAGCCTAAGTGAGACATTTTGGCAGCTAGCAACACTAAATGCTAATTTAAAGCCTTTTTCTCTCCTCTTCATGAGTAGCTCCAAGACACTGCACTTTCTCCCCTTGCCAATTCTTGTATCTCTGACTCAAAAAGGTGGCAGCCTCTCTCTGGACTGATTATCATTGCCATATTCTCAGCTCTATCATTTGTATGCTTCACACACTGTCCTCTGATCTGGCAACAGTCCTGAGTACAGCTAATTTACACCTTCAGTATAATGGCCTTTGTGTCTTCTGTTGCTCCAGAATATATTACGTGCAGCTGAAACAGAAGTCCAGCAAGTCACTGTCTGCCATCACCTTGTAAAAAGAACAAGAAACAGGGAAGAGAAAGAGATCACTCAAATTTTTACATAGCTAGTTTTGTTTCCAGACTTCCCTGAGTCCATGACAGTCTCCTTTGCTGTAAATACTTCTCTCCTGCATACCCCTGGAAGCAACCCAGGAAGGGGTACGAATACCAGTGATGTAAGAGATGCAGCATTTCAGTTACAAAAAAATGTCTCTGAGTATTAAAATATCTTCCCTGTTCAGAGAGAGTTTGCATTTGCTCTACCAAAAGAAAAATCCATCTTCAGTTCAATCAGTCCAGAGACATAAAGTGCATAAAGAGTGGGATTTAAAGAGCCTAATATGGAAATCTTCAAATCAGCCCTTACAGCTCCAAACTGTGTTTCCAAGTCACAGAAAAAGCAGTGTGTGGGAGGGAAAGGCCAATTCCCCCTTTTTCCCTTCCTTCCCCTCAAAAATGTTGCAACACATTTCTCAAACTTAAGTCCTATGCCTCAGGCCACACAAGTGTCTCACTCTGCTTCTTGCACACACCTTAAGGTTTACGTAACTCTCTAGGTGTGCCACCTGCACACGAAAATGCACTACTTAAGGGCAGCAAGGGTGTCATTTCACTATTAAGCCACTCTTGTGTATGCACAGTTTACCACAAGTGCATTTATGCCAGCACATGAAGGAGCTGGTACAGCAGAAGGAAGAGCAACCATGGCAGCAGGACCACTCACTCAGACAGAGTGTCAGCCACTGTCAGGATAACGTGACCATGAACCTGAAGTGTTAGTGTTCAAGGACAAACTTGACCTCACATAATTTGACTTCCTTTAGGGATTTATTAAAACTTTCTCAGCATGCCCTGGAGCCAGTAGCATGGCCTCAGGTATCACCAGAGGCCAAACCAAAGGTTCTGGGGAGGGCTCAGAGGTGAAAACGAGACTGCAGCCAACCTGTGCGAGACTTCAAGTGTCCCTGGGTTTTGTGCTCAGGTATACAAGAAGCATGACATGAAGTGGAAATGAGCCATACACGGCCAGAAGAGCAGATGGGCTAGTTGAGGATGAACAGCAGTGTGAGAGTAAGCAGCAGTGATGTTGGGAGGGTTAATGGTCACTACAGACAGTCAGAGCTGAGCACCCAGGCCATGTCCATCCCTGCCTCACCCCACCCTGCACAGAAATGCCTTAGCACTAATTCATTACTGATTCAAATAGTCAGGATGACTTAACAGTTGCTTGAGCAGATTTGTCTTTTGTAGCGCAACACAGGGTTACAACAGCACCACAGCCAGCTTCAGGATATGGGGAAGTGCCTTTGCACCACTAAGCAGTGGAAAATTAGAAAGGAAGAGAAACACTATCCTCAGTGTCTCCAACACTCCAACTCCCCACCCACACAACAGACTAGCTGGACTCGGTAATGCAAGTCACTGGGTTTTAAGAGCAACAGGCATGCTTCTTCCTGCAAAGGAAACATCCTGCCCACTGTTGGTATCCAGAGTCCCACCGTGCCTTACCTGTTCTGAATGGCACAGGTAAGACACGCTGACTGCAGTTTTGACATACGGAGCTCTGTTGAGCTCACTATGAGTACCATGACAAACTTTTAACAATGTGCACATGCAAACCACTCCCAACCAGTAAATACACCAGATCTTTACCATACTCAGCTCCATGGGCCTCCTCTGTTCCTGAACAAACCTGGCAGTCCCTGCAACAGAGCAGGCAATTTCCACAAGAATTTTGATCCCACTGGGCTGGCTATTCATTTCTGCAAACTCACACAGATCAAGCCCATGTAGCCAAGGATAAGCACGCATAGTTGCACAGCAATGCTGAAGAAAGACAAGCCAAATTCACAGGGCCGCATGTGCCTAACTTTATTAAAGAACCTTAACTTTTTAATGCCATATTGTCAGACACTGTGATGTACTGCATAAGTGATAGTGCTTAAATAAGAACAACATGAAATGAATACTTTCACTCTTCAGACTGAACACAGCAAGATACAAGATGTAAATTATGTGCTCCAGCTGACAGTGGTAAGTTACTGATTTGGCTCTTTGAACCCAAAAGGAGAGTTGGCACTAAATAAAATATATCCCAAATTACTGGACTCTATTAGAGGTATACCTCTAACTGGACAGCTGGCTCTGGAAAGGTCATCTGTCATATTGCAGGAAGATTTTCAGTTACTTTCTGGTAAATACACTCTGCCTATTGACTGTGTAGGAAGATATCACATCTTAACAGGAAGCCTAGCTATGCTGTCATGCTCCTTTTTTAATTACGGAAAAGCACATCATTTCCAAATAAAAAAAAATATTTGGTAGTGATATCAAAGAAAACAAGAAGGCTTTCCTATTTTTTTCTTTTTCTTTTAAATGGTAACATTTTAGACACCATCCCCTGATTACAATATGACTCCCTAACCTTCCTGTTTGTCAATTTTGTTTGCTAAGTAAGTTGGTAGTTAGGTTAAGTGTCAGATAGTGACCAAGGAAGATAATCTAATGGTTCCTTTTGGTTTTTATCCTTAGAAAAATGGAAAATAAAAAGATGTAAGGTCGCCAGACTGAACTGGCTGAAACAGATTTCATAACACAGATCTTCCAGCCTACCAGACCTTCAGAAGAATTTAGTATTTGGCTCCACAGTTACATCTTTGTTTACAGAACAGACATCCTGGGACTCTCCTCTGTAACCCCATGTGAGTCCAGGTGCTGGTATGTGGGACAAGACGGAGCCTGCCAGTGGTTAAGCCTGAGAGGCAAGAGTGAGCTTGAATGAGCCTGTGTTGGAGTCAGCCCCAACATGCTCTAAGACCCTGCCAGTGTGGCATACACAGCTCCTGTTTCCATGACTCAGTGCCTCACCCACTGCTCCTGGGCAGGCTCTCTGAGTAACACGGACGAGGTGGGGACAGATGGGTGGTTCATCTAAACTAGATACAGAGGAGGAGGAAGATGAAGAGGTGCTGCACCACCACCAAGATGTCTGTGTTTCAGTCAGAGCTGGTAAGTAGTGAAAAAGCTGCGCCCTGGGGAATCATTGGCTTATGAGATCCATAGTTCAGATTGTCAGTGGTAGTGGAGTAGAATAAAAGCAAAGATAGGAAAAATCAGGCATTTCCCCAGAAGTAGGAAGGGCCAAAATGCTAGCAATACAGGTATTTCCAAGTTTTCTTTCACAGCCACACAAAGGGGGTTACAGCTCCTTGGCTGACCCTAGTCCACAAACCAGAACAACCCTAAAGGCACTGGGGAAGCCACAATGTTAACAATTTCTACATTTTACTCCCAAATCCACAATGACACCCTGAAATGGCTCAGAATCTGGCCCATAAAAACCAACAGGGAAGGCAGTCATGCATGGCAATCCAAGAAACCACTAAAGACACTAACTACTGTATATACAGACAATAACTCACCCAAATAACAAAGGAAAAAGAAAATGTTTTCTAAAAATAAAACAGGAGAACCTTACTTAAGAAATACATGCATCCAGCATCTCCTTCCCTGCCCCAGAGGACACTCTTCCCCCTGGAATATATGTAATTTCAAGTTAGCCAAGTCCCTAATTCATCTGCTGTGCACAATTTATCAATCCTGGTGTTTTTTGAGGCATAACATTATTGAGAGTTACAGCAAAGGTATCCAAGTCTCATTACACTTATAACATAGTTCAGCATTACCGGTCCCAAGTTTTTGTAGTCTCATGTTGCTGCTCCTCATTGTCTTCCAAGAGCTTTGCTCTCCAGCAGTCCTGGCTTGACAAACAGTCCCTTCCTCTCTGCCTAATGTGTCACAGTGGAGCTTAGATTATCCATTCTTTATCTTGTCTTGAGGTGCAACTTCCTTCCTGAAAAAAGCTCTGCTTAAACAAAGACAATTATGCCTTGATCACTTAATAAAGGCTGTTCGAGATTAATACACATTTTACAATGTGGATTGGTGCATTCTTGCAACATAAGCCACTTCTCTGAGTCTTCTGTACTGCATCCCTATGTGGGATGTTTAGTACAATGGCCTCATTGTAATCAAACAACTTTGGCCTTGTGTTGGGAAAAAAATGAAGAGAGATTCCAGAATTGCAGAAAGATCAAAGGTTGAAGTCAGGCATTAATGACCTAATAGGCAGAGGTCTAAAAGCCAGCAAACCCCCTAACCCTGAAGCACAGCTCCTACGACACTTGCTGCTGTTTTCAGATTACTGCTGCTTCTTTGTTTCTTCTCAGCTCTCATTCCACATTTTTGTAGCAGATCTACAGATTCTCTTATTTTCTTAAATGTAAAATCAAGGATCCTAGAACTTTATCTTCTTCTCACTCACTGCTCTTTATAGTCATGCAGTGACCTCATCCGAGGCTCTCAGGAGCCTTCCAAATTAAAATGTGAAACTGGTGTTACAGACAAGAGCAGCTGTGGTTGCCAGACACAACCACAGTAATAAACAGCACCTCAGTCAACCCTAAAAGCAAACTTTTTGATTGCTGAATACCAATCATCAGTTTCAACTGATGTTATTGACTGTCAGTAACCAAAAAAAGAAATCCCAAGGAAATCTTAGCAGCTAAACAAAGAAACAAATACCCGCAAAAATCTCTTGTGCAGTTAAACTGAAGAGCTCATAACTCTTATTTTCTGCTGCATAGCTTTCTCTGTAACACTAATATGTTGGTGCTCTTTGTCTAATATAAAAGGCGTTGACGCTCCCTGATATGAAGAACTGTGGGGTTCTTACCTGAAGATGAAGCTGTCTTGGTCTCTTGTTGTTCTCTGGCTAGCACTAGAGTGTTCGAATGACCTCACCTGTAAGTTTCCTTAATGCTCGAGACTATTTTGTAAAACAGACTCATGATTTTCCAGACAGAAGAAAGTGTTTCAGAAAAATTACTGGTTTAAGTTTTTATAGTTGAAGTCGTTAATTATTTTATTGTTGGCTTTAAGTCAAGACACTGTTTTGCCTATGCAGACACATATTGTAACGTCTTTGATTCCATTGCAATAACCAAGATGTATTTGAAAATCATAAACAATTGATAGGTGCAAGAAACAGGGGGAAAGTGTTACACATCTATATCATAGAGAAGAAGCTACTTAATTTTATAAAAGAAACTTTTTTTAAATCAGAATATTTGTTAAAACCATCACTCTCCAATCATGATCAAGCACGCTTCAGAGGTATAAATCCAGGTAATCTGGAAACTGTTTGAAAGCACCAAGTAAGACGGATAAAACTTCTTTTAAGGAATTTGGCACATATATCTCAGATAGCTAAGAAAAAAACAAGTTTAGAAAGTTTATCCATGTTGTGACTGGTGCTCAGTCAAAATTGGCAGTAGCTAAACCCAGGAAGTATTAGTGAAAGTACTCAGGCTCAACAGCTAAGGCACTGTTACACCAAGGAACACAAGGAAGAAGTTAAATACGCAGCCATCCACTCACACACACATCAATCTCAATCTCTTTGATACTCAGCCAGTACTTAGCACTTCATCTACGATAAGCAACTATAATCTCGTTGCATAATGGTGTAGCTTGTTATTTCTATAAGTCTTCTCTTCTCACAAGTTTTACACAACCATGAAGCAGTGTTGTGGAAAGCGTGCTGGCAGCAATACAAAGATCTCACTGATGTGAAAGCCAAAGCCTTTGTTATAAGCCGGGTGGTCAGACTGCCCAGTAATGCTGTTTGCTAATGCTATGCATTACTAAACACTCTTCTTCTGTGCATGATCTTTAAAGCTAATACTGTGTTTGATGGAGCAATATGTAATAATAATAGAGAATATTTCAATTAAATAATCCATAAATTAATACCTATGCTCTGTTATTCTAGGAAATATATGTAAAATGTAATTTCTACTGAAATGTAATTCCCGATTTACAATGTTCAATGGTAGAGATACAAAATAAGTAGAACTGCTAGCAGCTATTAAATCAAAACAATTTTCATATTAGGTGGAGTCCAGATCTTTGCTTGGGAACATATTGGTAGACATCATACTAAACTTCTGTGACACTGTATTGCTCTCGTTTTAATTTTCCTGTACCTCAGAAGAGGCCACAGCATTATGAGGCTACCCAAGATCAGCCACATAGAATCAAAGAATGATTTGGGTTGGAGGGGACCTTAAAGATCATCTAGTTCCAAGCCCTCTTCCATGGCCAGGGATACCTTTCACTAGACCAGGTTTCTTCACCTCCTTATACCCATCCTTAATGTCTCCATATCGCACAAGTCCTGCTGGCTTTGCCACACTTGTCCCCGTAAGCCCTGCCAGGGCGGAGCAGCTGGCCCCGCTGAGGAGCAGGGTTCATGGTGCAGAGCCCTCCTCTGCAACTGTTTGAGGTGGATGGGAGTCATTCCCCCCCAGCTCCTGGGCCAGAGCCAGAGGCAGCATGACAGGGAAGTGAGCTCCAGCAGGATGGGATGCCAGTCCCGGTGTTGTATCCAGCTCGCATATCCCCTACTCTAACTCCAGAACTGGTTTAGCACCAAAAAAATGCCTTTTTCACACAGACAGACTAACAAAACCATTTAATTTCCCAATTTCTGCATTCAACAAGTTACATAAGAGAAGATACAAAAATCCAGCAGAGATTGTAAGCTGTAGACCTTTATGCTATGTTCAGGATGATACCCCAAAGTCGTGTTCTCACAGAAGATGTGATGCCGAAACTTTGGAAACAAGAAATTAAAGATTTGTCAAGTTCAGGTGAAGTACTAATTTAAGAAATGAGTCAGGAGAGGAAGATAATTAAGATAACATTTCTAAATCTACAGTGCAGCCAAGTGGACACACTTAGAAAGCACTAATCCATTAATCATCTTGTCACAAAAGTGATGTTTGTTCAAGAGATACTGCCATGCTCCAGTGACAAACACACCAGACACATTTGGTAACAACATGGCTTTGAAGTTTCAATGTCATGCAGAAGAAAGTTCAGCCTTTGCTCTTCTCCTTCATGAATGAGTGGAAATACCTGGTGCAAACAGGGAATTACCTAAGGGTGCTTCTCTTCATGAACGCTGTGTTCAGATTAAGTCCAAACTACCTTCAGAAAATCTCCTGAAGGAACTGCATTAAGGCTGCAAGATAGTTGCTATTCCCTCTGCAGGTTCTGTAGAGGATTCTCTAAGATTTCCTGATATTACCCCTAAGCACATCTTAAAGCTACTTGACAAAATCATTAAAACTATTTTTCACATTTTTCATTAAGACTGCTGTGGTTTACACTGACTCCAATTTCAATTATCCATTTTCAATAGTGCATAATGGAAGGGAGTATGGATATAAAACTATTGCTATTGTAAAATAGATTTTTCTGCCAGCTTTCATAAGTATACGGCTGTATTTTTCACCTTCAAGTACCATCACCAAGGAAAAAGACTAAGTCTGCAGAACCTTCTGTTAAAACAGCCAATGCAAACCCCCATTTGTGTATGTGGATGAACTAAGTATTGTTATACATCAATTGCAGTTAAACAACAGATCTGATGTATATTTATTTTTAAAAGTCATTTTAAATATAACTCTGTCCTTGACAATTTCCATGAGAATGTGGCTCACCCTTACAGAAAAAAAAAAACCAAACCAAAACAAAAAAACAAACACCAAAAAAAGTGTAAAAAAGAAAGGATACAGCAATGAGAACTTAAAAGTATCAGAAATTCAAGAGATGATGCATCATTGACTTCCTGACTTAACAATAGACACCAGACTTGCATTAAAAACAGCACATCAACTCTATCAGGTGAGCTGCTGTCAAAAAAAGAAAATGCCTAAGAGGCAACAAGAAAACAGCTAGCTGTCAGACAAGTCACCTGAAAAAAAGAAAGGTGCCATTTATTACCTCCCTAGAATATGCTTAAGTAACTGCTGGGCAGCATATGAGGGAAACAAGGCAGAAGCTGACACAGCAGCATACTCACTTACCTTTGCTATCAGTTCACCAAGCAGATCATCAATGGTAATACATTTGTTGAAACTTGGTATTTCTTGGAAGAACAGCTAATTACAATGCAAGGTTATTATTAAGACTCTGCAGAACTCTAAGAACCTTAACTAGTTCACTAGGTTATGCAAATCAGGGACCAAAAAAAAAANAAAAAAAAAAAACAAACCACACATTTTTGTTTTAAAGACAGATATTCTCACAAACTCTTAACTTACTTCTATCCAATTCTCCCCAGAACAGTGAGGACACTTTCAGAATTCAAATGCATTTAATGTCTTCTTCACACATAACAAAAAAGAAGCTTAATACCAATAAAGCAAGCTCTGGTTCAACTTAACAGCAAATCTTTGGACTTTAAAACACATTATTCCCCCACCTCATTTGAGAGATGACAGTGCTCTCTCCTTCCCATTCCCCCTCCAGTCAGGTAAGTTTCACACTCAACAGTACTCTCTCTCCTCCCCTCCCCAGCTTCCCTACCAGTGATATAATAATAGAATTTCAGATATACAAGTATACTAGGTAAGTATAAACTGGCAGTCCCAGCTAGTTACCAGTTAGAGGAATGCTTCCTGTCACACCTATTTTACCATTCCAGACTTTGCAAGGAAAGGTCTGGTTTCATCACTGAATGATTGAAAGGTGAAAGACAGAATTTCCTCCTCAGACAGGGGGCTGGAGTCTGCCTGCCAACACAGCTGTGCTGGCACAAACCTAGTGGAAATGTGCCCTCTCCTGGAAGAAAGCTTTTTCTTCTGACAATGTGGCTATGAACACACCTTCCTACCTGCCTCTGCTCCTGGGTTTTGTCAAGACTGGACCAGCTAACATGAAGGCAAATAATCTGGACGTGCAATGTTTCCCACCCAATTCTTCTTTCACGGAGTCAAGCTGGCTGAGGACATGGCACACATGTCTTCAGGTGAGAGACAGCAATATCCAAATCCCCATTCCCACAGCAAGCTGGGAGCTGCTATACTCCAACCAAAGCACCACTGCATTCCTGTGCCACATAGGCACACGGGGAGCCAAAAGAGTCATGCCACCACTGCCATACTGTAGGCAGAGGACCTGAGCCCACATTTCTTTTTGCTGCCTTCTCCTAACCATTTACAGAACCAGATCCATGGAATGAGATGGGGAATGTAACCTGAACCCACCCAGGCAGGAACTCATGTCCTGTCTCATTCCTGCCAGTGAATGAGAAAATGACAGAATTCATAACCTCTGGGCAGCTAGCTTTCTCACTGAAAAATTGCACTGATTATTCCCCATTCCAGAAAGGTATGTGTACGCAGGAAGGAAAAAGGAAAGCAGCAACCAAGGGGAAACAAAGAGTATTCTGAAGCAAGCATGCAACCCTCATACTGTATATTTCTGCCTGAAGGCCAATTACTCCTGCAATATGTGCTGCCTCACATTGCTCAAGAGCAACTGTTCACAGCTTCAATTAGCACACAAAAATCTCCTGCTTGTAAGGTAGCATTTTCCTTTGCTGCAGTGCACTTAGTAATGCAGCTAACTCTTCCAAGCACTAAGATTCATACAACAGGATTCTGTATTAGCAGCACTGCAGGCACCTTACAAACCTGATCACTCAGAGTTCAACAGCCCAGTTGCCGATGCACCACCTCCCCAGCTCACAGGAGCTTGCACACTCTGTATTGCAAATGCAGCCTTTCCAAAAGCATTGTGAAAGTTTTATCTACTTGGTGATCAGCTTTCATCACTGGATCCCCTCACATCAGTCAGTGCAAGTTGAAAGCCTAGGTCCAAGTCAAGATTTGCAGACTCTGGATACATAAGAGTCCCATTGTTTTGAACAGTTATCCCTGTTAACAACTCAGTCAGAGAGGTTTTTTTTCATGCAAAAGTACCTTGGATCTCAGTGAGGTAAATAACTAAGCAGGCAGCAGTAGCAGTCGTATGAATCAGGTGCAGTGGGAATCTCACAAATACTGAAGTGGAAGCATATGCCTCCTTTATAAAAATCCGTTCACACTTGTCATGAAAACCACAGAAACAAAAAAGCTAACGTATTTCCATATAAAACACCCAGAAAATGTAGTGTGCAGGAAAAGAGAAAACATTTGTCTTCCTCCAAGCTCTTTCAATAATAAATGCATATGCAATCATATAGATTCAGGTAGCATGTCCTCATGGACAAGAATAGACTCAGATTATATGTTAACTGAGTGCTGTACCCCAAGCTTACTTCTAAAAGCAGTTCTTAAGCAAGAAAGTTCAAATTCACCAACTCCCAAGGAAGCACCTCTAGGTGAAATGCCAGCCATCTGTTGTTTGCAGCATAATTACTGTAGTTATTTAGACAAGTCTGGCCTATAGAGCTATTTGAAACAGGTTAGACAATCTAAGCCTGGAAGCTACCAGATATACAGGACTGCAGAATACTGCAGGTATTGCAACATTCAATTCAGTAAGAAAAGGCAGATGTGCCATTGATACAAAAATGTAATTCACAGGTCCTGCACTGTAGAAAGGACAAACAAAAGCAGTAAGTTGCTTGGGAAAGGAGAGTTTCCTCTTCAGGCTTTCCTAGAAGGCTGAATGGCCACGTGTATGTAAAAAGGTATCATTGTGGACATATGTCTGTCCACACCCAACGTACAAAGACTCACTGCTTGAATTTTCAGGCACAACAGGCTACCCAAAATGTCATTGCTTTTCACCTAAAATACTGACTTCAAAACACAGGTTGTGATTTTCAGAAGCGATGAAAATCTAAAGTAACTGGATCTAGGTAATGCAGCTGTAAAAAATTCCTAAGGAAAGTATTGCTGCCACAGCCTACATGTAACAGCATGGTCCTAGTAAAACATACTTAGGTGTGGAGGATACAGTGAATGAAAGGACTTTATTGTGCGGACTTTACCCCTATCCTGTGTTTATGGATAGGTACAGTGCATGCTTCCTTGAGATCTGCATTTCCCGGGTATGCCTGGACATGCCTACAGCCTGTTCCTCCGCCTCCCGGTTCCCCCTCTCTGATCGGCTGCATGAGCGGCAGAGAGATGACAGCTACCATTCGTCCATTCCTTCCCCAGTCCCCCCCCCCCTCCCCACATTTGCCTGTGTCCCTATCCTGATTCGTTTCCCTGGTTGTCTGTCTCATGTTCCACCCCACTTCTGGTACAACCCACATCAGAGTTTATACAAACCCTTTTCACCCCCATTAAACGGACATTGCATCTCGTCTCTCAAACCTCATCGAACCCCTTTGTGCAGTGCGGGACCTTCTTCCCTCACCCCACGGGCCGCGGCACTCAGGAGTATGTTTTAACATGAAGTCCCAGCCCTAACACAGAGCTCCTTGTGCTTTATACTTTTTATACAATCATAGAATGATTTGTGTTGGAAGGGGCCTTAAAGATGACCTAGTTCCAGCTTCCCTTGCCATGGCCAGGGACACTTGCCACTAGACCAGGTTGTGCAAAGTCCTGTCCAATCTGACCTTGAACACTCACAGGAAAGGGGACATATCCTTGTGCAGTATCACCCACAGTCTGATCCATCACATACAGGACTTAGGAGTTTTGGTACACGTATACTATTCAGAAGCCATGGTGTAATTCTTTTCATTGTAGCTCTTCTCTGCACCAGCTTCCCACTGAGATACATTTATTTTGCAGAATGATCCACTTCTGCTCAAATTAAACCACTTCCCCAGTAAGCCACCCTAATAGCCCAAAAACATTACTTTTACTTTCACACCTTAGTTTATTTGATGCCACCAGTGTTGTTCAGATAAATATGCCCCTCCAGTTTTTTGGTTAGAGCATGGTTCTAAGACCATCAAGGTCATGGGTTTGATCCCCATATGGGACATTCACTTAAGCGCTGGAGGTGATGATCCTTGTGGGTCCCTTCCAACTCAGAATATTCAATGATTCTGTGAATATGCAAACCAACTGTAGAGGGCTTTTAAAAGTGGGTAGAAAATTACCTTTCCAAATAAATTCTCCTTCTGATTTGAGTAACCAAACTGAACCCAAATGGAATAAATAACTGTTACTTATAAAAAATCAAGCCTTGTCTATTCCCTGTCTTTGAAAGTTAAAATAGAACTAAAACAAGCCAAGCAAAGCAATTCCTTTTTTCCCTTCTACCTCCATCAGACTAGATGTTAATTGGTTGCCCTGACAAATAAATATTGGAAATATGAAAACAAATACTAAACCCTCTAAAATATAAAACATCATATTTAAGAAATATGTCAACCTTTGTACTACAGGTTAAATGGCCTATGAGGATGTACCAGCATGGAACAGTGGGGACATCCTGTGGCCATTTATATTCTTTACACTTTAACGTTCACATTATTATTTTTGATCCATTTCTTAAACGACTTTTGCAAATTACACGCAAAGTCACTTTATAACATGAGAGGGCCCACAAGCAATAGAATTTACTGTCTTCCCACCTACCACCTTATGTAATCTCTCCTCTGAAGCTGCTGGGCTCTCTCAGTTTTCAAGAACTTTCCAAGTTATATAGCTTCCAAGCTGAAAAGAAAAAAAAAAAATAGGAACTTGAGCTAGTCTTGGTGACAACACTAACCCCTGACAGCCATGCATACAAGTAAAAAAACAACATACTAGTTTAATTTATTTAGATTTACAGCAGTGTTCATAAAAGGCATGTACTTTTCAGATCTAGTCATTCTGCCAACAGGAAAAATACTATCAGATGAAACACATGTGCAAAGCACCTGCCAATATTGTCAGCTAAGTAACTACAAAAAACCAAAAGGCCAGTAATTCTTGTGAATCTGAACACAGTTCCTTCCATTCCCTTCCATCCAAAGAAGGAACAGTTTCAAGACAGATATGTGTGCAGACCATGAGATTTGAGTGCTCCTCATAGACAATTCTCTGCCCAAAACTTCCTGTTTTCATACTTACACAATGAACTTCAGCCATACAGCTTGAAGAAAAGGTCCCTCAGCCAGTTCATGGAACAACTGTGGCTTCATCAGTCAAGATTACATCAACATACTTCTGATCATGTTGACCTCATCACCTTTAAAAACAAAATGCAAATTAACTTCAAGGACAATTAATTTTTAAGGTTTATATGTGCATATTTTCTCACTACAGGAAAGAAGATTTTATTTTAAATTTACATCTTCAAGAAATTCATCATCTCTACTTAAGCTGCCTGCAAAAGGCTGGGGATAGCCAGTGCCAAATCCCAGAGCATATATCCAAATGTTCCTATGAAGAGGCTCTGCAGTTTGCATGGGCCACAGTTTGAGGCAGTTTAGTGTGGCATTCCAGATGGAAATGTAACCATGTAGGATTTCTCCCAAGTGGGTTGCACCTGGATAATCCATTTAGGAGATCTGTTCTTGTACATGTATTCTTTAATGCAAAACACACATCTCATCCTTCCAATCAAGACATTCACGTTTTCCATCAGGAACAGACCTTATTATTTGTCAGTCAGAGGAACTGTCAGTTCAAACAACATTCTGCAAGAGAAACCGCACTCCATGCCTCAGGCAGTTCACAGGCACTACAAATCAAAATTTATTCAAGTACACTGAAGTGATATAGCACTTCTGAGCTCCAATATCATGGTCCACGAAACTGAACCCTTAAGATAATCACACTTAAGCTAAAACCAGAGCAGTCTAGGTTATTCTTAGTGTTGACCAGTTTGCTTAAACTGTGCTTGGACTGCACAGGTAAAGGTTGTGCAGCTGCTACAGTCAAGGCAAAAAAAATCTGTTCTCCACTACCTGCGCAAAACAAGAGCTCATGATGATCAACTCAGCCTAAATCTTCTCCCACAAAAATACGCCTCTCAGCTTCTCTCACACTTGTCATCTACAGCAATATTAGAAATTATCTAATGATTCATCTTGAAAGCATTTTTCATGCATGCTCATACTAAAGAGTTTTTTCCATCTAAATATTCACATACAAAACACTTTAAACAAAGATTTACCTGCGAGCTGAACCTGAGCTTGCTTAAATCCACTATAAAGTGAGCTCGTAAGCACTTGTTCCAGAATATATATGTGCCTGCCTGTGGCTAGTTAGCATTCCCATAAGATGCTACTAAAAAGATTGTTCTACCAATCCTATTCTATTAAAAAAAATGCCTTATAGCTTTTGTCAGTGATATCACTTATAATACATCTGGTAAAGGAAAAAAATACCTGGAAACACCAGAGGTGATCAGAACAGTTTGAGGGCCCCACTTAAGCACAGGGTGAAATTTCACAGTCTTAAAGGAGGCAAGAGGGACTGCTTGGGCATGCTCCGCTTTATTCCCAAAATCCACATGCCACTGACAAAGACGGCTGCTCTACTGCCTTCACATTCTGCACATAGACCTTCACTCCCACCCCAACACCATGCATGAGTAGAAATAATTAGACCTATGACTGTGCTGATATTAGACACTCACCCCAATGCATCAGGCTGTGCAATTCCTCAACATTGTACAAGGAAACAACAGAGAAACACCTGTGCTAAATAACCCAGACTAATCCACTATTAAAAGTCACAGTTTGTGCTCCAGTCCGCACAGGTTTCTGCTGAAAGAAGGTCCTGATCTGCCAGTGAATCATCACTGGAAAAGATAATCTGAGACCAAGACAGCTTAATAAACAACTCTGAAAGGATTTTACAGAGCCCGTGTCTCCTATCATGCTTGTATAAGCCGTTTACAACAAGGGGCTAAGAACGAATCGTCGGGGAGCCACAAAAGGAGGCATATTCTTCCCAGAAGAGTTAAGTGATTTTTGAAATGAAGTAATCTGATGTACAGATGAATGAGACAATAAACAGTTTTTAGAGAAGAAAATGATAACGCTGGATTCTGAAACTAATCACAGCAGGTAGCAAGCTTACAGAGAGGTGTTGAAAAGACTTGTACAATTTCCTAAAAGGTGATATGCTTAATCCCTCAGAAAAGGAAGATTTAACAGTTACCATCACTCTAGCATGTAATATCAGATCTCAGAAGTACAATGCAAGCATAAACCCTTCTCATGGCTTCATCTGGCACATGATTTAAATTACTCTTCTACAATTAAGGCAAATGCTCAGGACTATATAATGCACTATATGTATAACCATAAATCCACTGGAAAGCAATTCCCTTAGCCATAAAAAAAAAAATCCATACTTGTTGACATGTCACTGCAGTAGAGACTACTGTCCAACTACTTTTGTGCAACATTATCAGAAATAACAGGCCCATCTCTCAAATTTCACCACATTCCTACTGAAGTAAGTGAAATGGTTCAGTCCATTGTGGATTGTAATGGGAAAAATAATATTAAAAAATACAGCAGATTAAAAATTAATCTCTTTCTTAATGCTAAATGTGGTTCTCTTCAAGTGAAGCTTGAGAGAAGACACTGTGGAACAACTTATTCCATTGATCCTTAGGTTAAATCTATACCATGTATGCAGAGTGAGGATACCAGCCATTAGTGCTTTCACATTTTTCTCAGATGAAGTCTATTTTAGGAAGAGAAATAAGACTCAATAAAAAAATAAAACAAAACTTATCAACCAGCAGTTACTGTAGCCATTTCTATGAGTCATATACAACTGCTCTGTTTAAAAAATAAATTAAAAAAATAATACAAGCTGATCAGTTGGAGATGATAATTTTGAAGACTGATGGTTCCTTCTTTTGTTTACACACACTGTGTTTAGTATACTTGATAAACAAAATATGTCCACAGTCCTAGCAGCATGTTGACAAACAAGTCAACAACAAAGCCAGCTCAACTGTTTTGCAGCCTCTGGCAATAAGTGGTGTACATTTATATAAAGCTCAAGACTAAACCTTTTGAATACTCAACTGCTCTGCAATGAGAAAGGCAATCATCGTTTTCCCATGTGCAACTACATGACTAATGTCCAAAAGATACAAAATATATATCACTCAAACATTCCATCTCACAGGATATAAATAATAACACATGGTCTATTATTCTAAAACCACACAGGACTGTCAAGTACTGAAGAGCAGGTACACAAAACACTCCTAATCTCCTCTGAGTTTTACCTCACGCCCTAGTCTCCCCAGGTCCTTTCTAATTACCTTCACAATTCCCAAAGCAGAGGCAAAAAAAAAAAAGTAGAATTAAAATTATTAGCTCGACATGAGAACGCGGAAACACATAAACTTGTACCAGCTTAATGCCAATATTTTTTTAAACTTCTTGCTTATATGATGACTGATTCCGAGAAGTGTGTTTTAAAACTTTCACAGCAGTCATCTCCTATCTAATACAAACTTTTCTCCTTCCTGCTGCCTGATATCTTCTCTCCCTCTATCATAAACCTGTTCAACTTCACAGCTCAGAGTCGTGCCTTATATACAAGTTGGTGTTTAAAACAACTATCGTACAAGCAAAGTTCAAGTAAATTAGAAATACTAAAATCAGATCGATAAGATCAGCCAGGTGAATATATGCGCAAGTAACTCTCCAGTGGTCATTCCAGCAGTCTGTGCCTCCACACAAGCAAAACAAACTGCAGGAACAGCTCTGGAGCTCTGGACTCTGGAGCAGCTTCTATGTGACAATTCATTTAAATTTGTGAGCCCTGTGCTAATTTACGAGGAATAACTTGCACGAGAATGATTGTTCATACAAGCAGAAATAAACAAAATCATGCCCTTTACTTTTTGTATAGATCACCATGCACATGCATAGAACTATATAACACTAAAATATTTAGTTTAGTTAGAAAATAGAAACTGTCACATAGCAGGATGAACTCCCGACTAAGTCTTTGCTTTATTTAATCCGCATAATGAGATAATATGATACGTCCTTTCTCCTTTGTTTGAAAACTACCTCGCAAGCTTTAAACGTGCCTGCTGAAGGGTAGCTGATTGCCCGCATGCCTGTTGACAGTCCCCAAGCTCTGTCCGCGCCTCTCCCGCGCCAGCCAGCGGCTGTTTAGGCCGCGGGCCCCGGGCCAGCAAGGGACAGAAATAGTCCGACAACCATGTCGCTCAGACATGGGACTGCAGAAAGCGGCTTTCTTCTGCCCTAACATCGCCTATATTTGGGACAGCCAGCAGTCCGTGAGCCACTGCTGCAGGCCCCCTCCGTGACTCTCCCGCCCCCTCAGGGCCGGGCGCCGGGCCGCGGCGGTGTCACCCACTGCGGGTCCCGCGGAGGCGGCGCCCCCCGCTCCCCACCGGCTCCGCCGAGCGCCGCACCTCCCGCAGCCCCGCTCCCGGGGCCCCCCTGACACCGCCGGGCACGGACGGCGCGGCCCCGGCCCCGGCCCCTGCTCCGCCTCAGAGCGCCGAGGCCGCGGCACCTGCGCCAGGGGCGGCCCTGAGGGGGCAACGCCGGGCCGGTGTCCCCTCGTCGTTACCTTTATATCTTTTTTACACGGTTTTTTTTCACCCATTTGCAGCCCCCCTCGCAGCAGTGCCGCCTCCCTCCCTTCCCGCGCCGAGCACCCGTGCGATTCCCGCAGGCGGCGCGGGGACCGTCCCCGTGCGAGAGGACGCGGCTCTCGGCAGGGGCCCCGCTCCGCCGCGGGACCGTCGGGCGAGGGCAGCAACAGAACTGACTGTTCCCAGCGCCCCAGAGACCCCATCGCGGCCTCTGCCCCGCGGCGCTGCCCCGGCAGAGGGCGGCCAAGGCCAGCGCCGCCGTCCCCGCCCGATACTCGCCCGACGGCCGCGGGGCCGCCACCAGCGGGCGGGGATGCGGCCGGTGTCCGAGGGTGCCCGGCAGCACCGGCCCCGCCGTCGTGGCTGGGCCGCAACAACGCGCCGTTCGCGCGAAGGGACGACCCGTGGATTCCGCGGCTGCCGTGCAGGACACGAGCGCCGGACGGAAAGTCGCCCCTCCGCGTGTAACGCCGCGGAGGTTCCGCTGGGAAGCGCTGCCACTCTGGCACGGAGAGCGCGATGCTCATCTCCTCCTGTGCCCGCTCTCCCGGGGTTAGAACACCTGGGAGGGAGTTCCCAGCGCCGCCCGCGGCCAGGCTCTCCCGCGGGGGATGCCGCTCACGGGGTCGCCGGCCGGCTGGGGACAGACACCGGGGGCACAGCACGACAGAAGTGGCCGGGACGAGCCGCGCACCCGAACTCTCGCCGGTGTGTGTCGGACCGCCTCGTCCAACCCTTTGGCGGCGACCTGAGCCGCACGACGGAGAGAGGGAGGGTCCCAGTGCCGGGAGGGTCCCATTCCCCGGGAAGGTCCCATTCCCCGCGAAGGTCCCATTCCCCAGGAAGGTCCCAGTCTCGGGAGGGTCCCAGTCCCGGGCAGGTCCCATTCCCGGGAGCCCCACGGCCTCTCGTCCCCGTGCTCCGCGGGCCCGCGGGCAGCTGGCGCGGGCGGGCGTCCCATTGGCCGTTGCTAGGTGACGTGCGGCGCGCCACGTGACCGGTGTTAAATGCCGTCCCGGCGGCGTGCGGCGCGCAGAGCCCGTCCCGCGGGCGCGGCGGGAGTGCGGCGGCACCGCCCCGGCGGAACGCGGAGGGCATGGTGGCGCGGCTCTGAGCCCCCGGCCCCCGTGGGGACGGCTCGGCGGCGGCGGCCCGTGCCCCGGCGGGGTGGGGGGTGCGGGATGACCGGCGTGCTGGAGAGTCTGGTGCCGGACATGCATGCCAGCCAGATCTCCGCTGGCAGCTACCACCAGCACGGCGGCCTGCACAAGCCGCAGGAATCCCCTACGCTGCCCGTCTCCACGGCCACCGACAGCAGCTACTATACCAACCAGCAGCACGGGGCAGCGGGCGGGCCGCCCTACGGCCCCGTGGGCTCCTACCCATACGCGGGCGGCGGCGCCGCCCCCTACTCTGCCAAGGCCGCCTACGACGTGGGCTACGCGGGCGCCTACGGCTCCTATGGGCCCTACGGCAGCAGGGCCTCTCCGGCCAACAACGATTCTGGTACGTCCGAGCCCCGCGGGGGACATAGCTCGGTGAGCCGCCGGGAGTCCGGCCGTCCCCTCCAGGCTTGGGGAGGAGGCGGTCGGGGCTGGAGATCCGGGGTGGGCGGGGAGAGTGCTCCGTCTCGGCGGGTCGCCCCGACGGGGCGGGCGGTGATACCGCGCTGCGGGCAGGCCCCGGGGCGGCGAGGGCGCCTTCCCTCACGGAGGTCGCTGTTTCTGCCGCAGCAGAGAAGGAAGATTGCGAGCCGGAGATCAGGATCGTGAACGGAAAACCGAAGAAAGTGCGGAAGCCCCGGACCATCTACTCCAGCTTCCAGCTGGCAGCTCTACAGCGGCGCTTCCAAAAAACCCAGTACCTCGCCCTGCCCGAGAGAGCGGAGCTGGCGGCGTCCCTCGGCCTCACCCAGACGCAGGTAGGGCTCTCCCGCCTCGGGCCG
>VWZG01006664.1:148620-159436 GCA_013396735.1 Grallaria varia | reverse complement strand
CATGGCGCCTCGACGGCCCCGGGGCGGCAGTGAAGGCTCAGGGGTAGCGCCGCCGAGGCAGCGCCGGGACTGCTCGGGGCAGCGAAAGCTGCGCGTCCCTGCCCCGCCGCGGGCGACCCGGGCGCCGGGACGGCGCCGCAAAGGCTGCGGCCGCCTGATCCCCCTTTCTCCGCAGGTGAAGATCTGGTTTCAGAACCGCCGCTCCAAGTTCAAGAAGATGTGGAAAAGCGGAGAAATCCCAGCGGAGCCGCCTACCCGCCGCAGCGCTTCGCCTCCGTCCCCCTCCTCGCCCCCCGCTTGGGACTTTGCTCCGCACCCGCGGACGGCGGGCGGCGCCGGCACCGCCAGCCCCAGCCCCGCCGCCGCCTTCCTCGGTAGCTACTCGTGGTACCCGCCGGCGCCCGCCGGCCCGGCGCACCTGTCGGCCGCTGCTCCCCTCCCGCAGACGACGCAGCCCCCGCACCACCACGGTGGCGGCACCATCTTCTAGGCGCTTCAGAGACTTGAGCCCGCGGGCCGCGCCCGGCAGCCGCGGGGCACCGAGATGCAGCACTGGTGTTTTGGTGAAGCCTGGCTCCGGCCATTCCGGCGGAGAGGAACCGCCCCGTTGCCGCCCGCGGCGGGGCACCGTGTGCATTCGGCCCCGTGGGGTCCGCCCTCCCGCCGCCAAAACAACCACACTGCGGAACAAGTACCCACCTGCCTCCCTACGTCCTTCTTCCTCTCCCCCGGCATTTTCATCAAGCCACCGGTGCAGAACTCTGGTTAACTTCATTTTTTATTTTTTTAAGGTTTGATAGGTGCCTTTGCGGATAACCTCACATTGATGTTGGGGATTAAAAAATAAAACGATAAAAAAAAGATAAATAATTTTTATATGTAGATTTAAAACAGAAGCCTCCCGTGTTTAAGGTATCCTTTTTAGCCATGAATGAAACCGTCCGGCGGGGGTGCGGGCTGGTGGCAGGCGGCGGTGCCGGCGCGGCTCCCGCCCGTGCGCTGCCTCCGGGCCGGTTTCGTCCCCCGACGGAGCTTCCCCGGGTCGGGCTCCGAACCGCAGTGAGCCCTCGCCTCCGCCCCACCCCTGCTCCGCCGGCAACCTTGCCACTAACCGTGCCCTTGCGCTGTTTGATGTCTAGAATCGTGAAGAAAAAAACCACAACAGGGTATTTTTTTTTGTTATTTATTATGGAAAACTTAAACACTCTTTAATGTTTCTTTTTACAATCAGCAGAGATTATTTAAATAAATTATTGTTTCCATGGTGCCCACGCTGAGTTTATTTGGAGATGGGGGAGGCTGGGGGTGTCGATCCGGACCCGGGCGTTCGCTGTTGTCTCCTCCATCTCCTCCCCGTTGCAACTGTTGCTGCAAGCCTGCACCCTCTCCCCCTTGTTCTCCCCTTTCCCGTCTACAATAAAATCTCGCCCCTGCCAGTCTTCTCGGCGAGGCCATGAATCACTCAGCGCTGCCTGCAGCAGCCCAGAGCCGCCACTCCTCTGCCCTCCCCCGCCTGCTGGCGCCAGCGACATTTCACCCGGGACAGACTCCTGCCGTCTCCCGGCTTCCCAGACGGTCCGAAAGGGTTTGGGGCAGGGCTGTGTCCCGGGACCGTAGTACTCCTGGAGCTGGTCCCCGGGGGCAGACCTGCCCCGGAGAGCTTCCGCCGTACCCCTGCGGCGGTGGCACCCAGGCCGGTAGCCTGCGTGGGAGCTTTGCTTGGGCCAGAGCTGATGGCTACGCCCGAGTCCCTCTGTGGCTCTTCGAGGCTGGAGGCACCGACTGGACCTCTCCGAGATATGTCCCTGGGGGACTGGACTCCTCGAGATGTTGCCCTCTGTGATGCAGCTCCCCAGCCTTCACCCGAACTCCCCTGGGATGTGCTCCACGAGGGTAAGATCCCGCCAGGCTTAACTGCTTTGCAGGCAGCACCCCCTCCAAGTTGCACCATTCTGAGACGTATCCCTCGAGGGCTGGACCCCTCTCTGATGTAGCCCTCTGGAACGCTCTGTACCATTCCCTGCACCCCTCTGAGCTGAACCCTCGCTTTGATGACCTCGGCTGCACCCTTCGGGGTTGCCCCCCCCCAAGGGATGCCCACCTCCCGGCTGTGCCCGTCCAAGCTATCAGCCTGAGGGGTGTACCCCGTCGGGCTGCGTCCCTGGAGGGCCAGGGGCTGGAAGAAACAAAAGGCGGGGAGAGGAGGCGTCTCTGGCCCTTGTCACCCCGGGGGCCCTGCCAGCCTTGGAGGGGCAGGGGGACAGAGAGCCATGAGGAAGATCCCGCTGCAGACAAGATGACGAAAAGCCCCAGGCCAGCTTGCCCCGCGTAGAGAACGCGCAGCCTGGCCGAGACTCTCCCGACAGGCCTTGGCACGAGGAGCCCGGGCGGGGCCGGGGAAGGCGGAGGGAGGCGGCCCCACAGGAGCCACGTCGGGAGGAGCGGGGGAGACGGGAGGGCAGATCGCTTCTGAGAGCCTGGGCAAAGCTTGGGGGCGAGGGGAGGCGGGGGTCGAAGGAGGAGTGAGGGAAAAAGAAGAATGGAGGGGGGGTATTGGAAGACGACAGTCGAGTGCAAAGGAAGCGAGAGGAGGGAGCGGGAGAGACAAAGGGGGAAGCGGCCGCTGCCCTCCGGTCCCGTCGCTGACCCGACGGCGAGGACGCAGAGCAGAGCCCGGAGCCGTCCCAGGAAACAGCGGGGCCGGTCCATGCGGCGTCTCTGCCGTCCTACACCCTTCCGCCGGCCGCGGGGATACCCGGCGGCAGCTGCCTCAGCCCCCGCTCGGTCCGGAGGGAAAAGCTTCCCCGCCGGCGTGCGGCGATCCGCCGGGGCGGCGGGCACGGAGCGGGGCGGCACGCGTGGCGAGCAGCGCCGTGGGGACGGGGGTGCGCCCCCAGCAGCGCGGTGTTTCCGCGGCCCCCGGTGGACGGGGGGTGGGAATGTGGGATACGCCCCTTTGGCAGGTGACAAGTTTTGCTAAACTGGTCGTCCGCGATGCACGAGGAGACCGTGGGCACGGGCTATGGCCGGGACGGAGACGGTTCCCGTTCCCGTTCCCTCCCCGTCCCCCGTCTCGTAGTTTTCACAGGCGCTTCTCTCAGTTGAATAAAGTTCCCCCCAAACGTCTCCGCCCAGCGTCTCCAGCCCAATGCAGCAGTGCGGTGCGGAGTGCTGCTCGGCCCCGTGGGGTCGGGCAGGATGGCGACAGCGGCGCGGGGTCCCCACCCCCAGTGGGGGGACGCTTGTCAGCGGTCGGGGAGCAGAGCACACCGCACCCAGGACGGGGGCCTCGGCGCTTCCTTTCTGCTATTTGGTTAATTTGTATTTTATTATTTATTTATTACAATTTATCTGCTGTCTGCTAGCAGCAGTTCTCTCTGGGCTATCCGCACCTGGTGTATGCGATGGGGTTTCCGTGCTTCGTTCCCGCATCTCCCTGAGCTCTTCCAGGCTCCGCGTTTCGCCCACTGCTCGCATCCTAAATGCGGCTCACACCGCTGGGGTCGGCGGCGGCAGGCGGGCGCAGAGGCGCGCTGCAGCTCCGCGCACACCGCAGAGCATTCGTATAGATACGTGCGTGTTTGTAACCTTTCTTCTGCTCTTTTCCTGTCCTGTGGACAGGACAGGATCTACCTATCCGATAGAAAGGGCAGGCACCGCTGAGAACTATGAGCCCCCGCACAAGACACAGTTACGCGGGACTCGGGCGCCCGCAGCCTGCCCGCGCCGCGGGGAGCAGGAAAGCCAAGGGGCGGCAGCTGCCCCGACCTCCCCAGCGCTCCGGGAAGGGCTGGGGAGCGGGGACGGGAGCCTGGTGGGGGGCTGAGGCAATTCCACCCCAACGTCCCAGCGCCGAGGGCCCCCCCCGTGGGGCCCGGGCTCGGCTCCGGGCAGGAGCGACTAAGCGGGGCCGGTCCCGGGGGGCGGCCGGGGTAAGTGACAGCTCCGTGGCCAGCCCTGCCTGGGGGGGGCGGCCCGGCAGCAGCCCGGGCGAGCGGCACTCTCTGCCTCCCCGGTACACGGGCGGGGCAGGCCGGGCTGGTACCGTGGGGAGGCAATTTACTCATTTGCCCGGTGAAAAGAGAAAGCACGAGAAATTCAATTAAAGCGGCTCTGGCAAAAGGAGTTATTTGAGGCATGAATGTCTCCCCTAAAGCTGCAGCAATCATGCGGCATTAGACACTTCCGGAATCCTATAGCCAACTTGAAAAATCCCAGACCCCTTTTTTCCCTAATTTTTGCTCTGATCTGTAATTTTATCCACATTTGCACTAGTTTGAGCATTCTGGCTCTCCCATCTGAAAGCCTGCAATTACTATATAATTCTTCGCAATTTCACATGTCCTAATATGGACTGTAATTTTTGCGCAAGACAATTTCCTGCTATTTCAAGCATCAACATTGTCAAAGTTGTATGTACATAATAAATGGGAATATCAATGCATAGTTTTTAGCATAACATCTTGACTCCTCGATAATTATATCCGTTCGGAGCCTACGCAGAATTAGCCTGAATTGCATGGTAACTGCTGCTGCTTTAAAATTTTTAAAAATTACTCATAATTTTCCCAAAGATTACCAAGATCTCGAGTGCACAATGTCATCAGCGTAATGAAGAGTAAACATTTATGCTAATAATCTGCAATTTTTTTCATCAGCTATAAAGACAGAGGCTATATAGCAGAAAATTTCAGTCATATTCTGCAAGAGCAGAGCTGCAAAAAGGCTGCTGCGCTCAGAGGCATGTGCATCTCTGGGGGATCTCAATCCACATTTGCACTCTCAGGATATTATTATTGTGCTCGGCTTCATTTTTTTTTTTTTTTTCGCTTTCTTTCTTCCTCCCCGACGCTCTCCCTCTCTCTCATGCTCTCTTGTTCCTCTAACTTTCGTAGCAAAAAGCCGCGTTCGGTCCTTTGGTTTGTTGTAAAGCAAAGACTTGTGCCCAGAGCCTCAGGGACTGAGGCAGAAGGTAAGGGTGGCGACACAGGCTCCTTTCTCGCGGGGGTAGGTGAGTGCACGGGGCGCGACGTGGACGGATGCCCCGCGCGGGCCGCGAGAGGGGGGAAGCACCGGCGGCTGCTCCGCCGGCCCAATCTCCCCGCAAAACTTCCCGCCGGCGGCACCAGGGCGAGGAAGGGGAGTGGGATCGGCGGGACGGGCAACGGGGCTGCGGCGCAGAGCCGCGCCGCGCCGGGGCATCCCGCGGGCAGAGCGGCGCGGGGGCACTGCCTGCCGGCGCTGCCGCGATCCGGGGGCTGCGGTGGCGGGGGCTGCGGGCGCCGGGGAGCGCTCCTTCTCGGCCGTGGTTTCGCGGTGTGTGTGCCGGTTCGTGGCGGAGGGGCGCGATACTGCCCGCTCCCCAGGCGGGAGCCGGGAGGCAGGAGAGGAAGGCGCGGTGGGGACATGGCACTTTTTCACCGGCACGGGAGCGGCGGTGGCGGCGGGAGCGGGGCAGGTGGGCGGCGGCAGGGAGAGCGGAACGCCCGGCGGCGGGGATTTCTTATCCCCCTCTGTCAAACGAAGGGAGCAAATTCCCAATGCAAACGGACTTGGGGTCTGATATTTGATTTTTTTTTCTAGTTTCAGGGGCCGCTCTGTGCTCTGCAATTAGATTGACACATGTACAACATCCCCAGCCATTCAAAGGGGTTCGCAGGGACACTCCAAGGGGATTTTTTTTCTTTTTCTTTTTGGGTGGAAGATATTAAAGAGGTATCTGTTGTTTGGCAATTTTGCTAAGTCTGTCTTCATTACTTCAACATTGTGCATTTGCTAATTTGGAAGCCCCTTCCTATTGACAGCTCTGCTCCATACACCTGCAAGCAATTTGCAGAGCTCCAATATAGGAGAATTGCAGAGATGGCAGCTCGCACCTATTTTATTTTTTTTTTCTTCGCTTTTCTCAATGCACAGCAAATTTGGCTTTCAGTGCGTTATCTCTTTTGTTAATGCAAAAAGATTCCCTGGGCGAAAAAATTGCTCATAATTACCAGAGAGATGGGGAAACTGCATTAGAATAAATAAACCTGAAATTACTGTAATTATGTTGTGTTTGATGGGCTCGGCTTGTAATCAAGAAGAGAATACAGTGAAATGATGCTGACCCTCTTGGGTTTGCAGCTGTACGCGCACTTTGGGGTCTTTTTTTGCAGAAAAGAGTCATTTTGATCATCATTAAGCTGTGTGTAACCTATTTCAGAAGTGTTTGAAAATGAGGGGCACTTTTTTTTTCCCCAACAAGGAAAAAATATATCCCAAAATTACATTTTGCCATTTACAGACTCATCCATAAGGCTAAGTTTGCCCGGTGACAATTGTTAAAGGTATAATATTCGAAATCAGGACTTAATCATTGTAATGAGGTATTGTTTCAATATAAGCACCTTTGGATTATTCATAGTTTAATTAATATCCTCATTATGAAAATCTTCGACTCAGATATTTGATGAACTACTTGTCAGCAACAAGGCAGAATTAATTAGGCCTGTATTGAGATTAACATTTTCAAATGTACAATTATAATAGCCTTTAACTCAAGACCGCCTCGCTGAGAGAAACTAATAATTTCTCTATTTGAACTGTTAGCGAGACGTTATTGAATTAGGAGAAGCTAATATATCTTTAAAACGCTCCGAGCTGCTTGACCACCCCGTTCCTGTCCGGTCAAAGGCATTTGGTCTCCGGCTGAGCCGCCGCGGGAGCTCCGCTCGGGGCTTCGGGCCGCTTGGGACCGAGCTGGGGCCGTGGCACCGCGGGGAACGCAGAGATGGGGAGCGTTTTCCAGGTGGGATCCAGCATCCCGCGGGCCCCCGCGCCGCGTGTGCGCGCCGGGGCGGATGGTGCGCTGCCGCGCATCGGCTGCGCGCCGGCCCCGCGCACTGGGGAGGGGGCGCGTCTCTCGAGGTTGCGGCAGCATCGCCCCGGGCGCTGCGCGGCCGATCCGCCGCGGAACCTGCGCTCAGAGCCGCGCACGGCCAGCCGGCCAAGCCCAGCCGGTCCCGGTTCCCTCTGCTCTGCAGGGCTTTACTGAGCCCAGCAGCGGCCGTGGGCTGAGCCCGGCGCGGGAGGAGCGCGGCGGCACCGGCACGGCTGCGCCGCGGACGGGGTACGCGCGTAGGCAGCTGGCTCGGCTGTCGGGCCGGGGGCCGGGGCTGTTCCGGCCTGCTCGCACTCCCCTCCCGTCCCAGGAACTGTTCCCGGGTCCCCCCGACCCCTTCGCCCAGGCTCCCACGGCCCATCGCGGCCGCCGCCGCCTGCCCGGGACCATGGGAGCGCACGGGGAGCGGGCTGGCCCTTACTCCGGCTCTGCTCCCGCTTACGGCCACCGCCGTCCCGCCGCGAGGCGCGGAGCCTCATCCAGGCCCCGCTCCCGGCCGCGCTACGAGACAGAGAACACGTGTGGCTCTTTTTCCAAACCATAGTTTTACTGTCTCAAAGAAACGTTATAACTTATGTACAAAGATTTGTGTGGGGTTTGTTTTTTTTTTTCATTTCCTCTCCCAGATACAAAGCAATAAGTTAACATTCTCAATATAAAACTAAACTTTGACATATAGAACACTAAACACAGCCGAGCTCAGTTTATCACATCTTCAGACTTTCACAAGAAAAATGTCAAGATCTCAGTACACAAAGCATCATGTTTTACAGCCACAAGAAACATAACGGAAATAATAATAATTAAAAAAGGCTAAATTTGTGCAACATGTTTACTGAACAATAATAATAATAATAAAGAATAAAATATGTACAGCGAGTAGCTCCTGCACGTCGGTTTGTGCATTTCGACTTCGGGCCGGCTTTGCGCGTGGAGGCCGGGCCGGGACTGCGCGGGTGTCCCTGCCCGCCCGCTCGCCCTCCCGGCCGGTCACCCCCGTCGCCCTTGGGGCTCTCCTTCCGTCCTCCGCGCCGCGTTTCACCTCAGCAAAGCGCTCGGCAGCTGCTGCGATTCCACTTCAGAGTACCAAACAATGTGCATTTATTTGCTTTGTTAAATACGCTAGAAATGCAAATTATTCGGACCAAACCTCTCCACACCGGTGAAGTATAAAAGTTATTGTAAAAGTTAAAATCGCATCCTTCCCTCGCGGTGATTTATTCGAGGAGGGGCGGGGGGAACGGGACGACGGACCGTCTGTGATTTTGTTTGAACTGTGCCTCCGAGCAGTGCACTCAGCAAGCTGAGTTTGTTTCTAGCACTCTCATAGTGGTAATTTAAATCAATAAATAAAACCCTTGTCTTCCCCTTTTAACAACAACAAAAAATACACAGATGGATAGTGAAAGGTACAGAAAATGTCGAGGGAAAGAAGCTCTGGTAAATAGTACAGCTTCCTTCCCCCTTGCAATTGAAGAGACCGTCAGAGCATGGTAGTAAATAAATGACCTACATTTCAACAGACACAGACAGACAGACAGGACAGAGGAGAGGGCTTCCCCCCCCCTCCAAACATCTTTTTCTGATTGTCCCACAAAGCCGCGGCCGGCGCTCGCTCTGCTCCCAGGCTGTTGTGCGGTGCTCGGGGCCGCTCCGTCAGCTGTCAGCGGTGGGAACCGGCCCGCATCACATCTGTGCTCTCCTGCACCGAGCTACCGTGCAGCGTCCTAATGGCTGGATGGGCAAGAGACCTCCTGTTTGTTTGTTTGCTTGAGTTTCTTTTGTGTTTTTTTTCCTCTCTCTCTCTTCCCTCCTCCTTTTTTTTTTTTTCTTTTGTTTTACTTAATTTCTTTTTTTTTTTCCCGTGATAATTTTAATTCTTTTGGGGACCAATAGTGCTTGCATTAGGGGAAAACGTATTTATAATCACATCAGTTGCGGCTGCTGCATAGCTTCTTGGTGGGCCGAAGGATACCACGACGTGTAGCTGGGGATGTAGGTGCCCGGGGTCCCCGACGAGGCCTTACCGGAGGCTGAGGTGGTATTCCACACTGGGGGCACGGGTGGCGAGCTGCCCGAGAGAGCCCTGCCGTTGGTCAAGGCGCTGCTCTCCAGGGTGGCCCCTCCTTGCTTCATCAGCTTCTTGAATTTGGAACGCTTGTTTTGAAACCAAATCTTCACCTGCAAACGGGAACGGGACAGAGCTCAGCGTCCCTCGGTACGGTCCAGCATCCCCCCATCTCTCCGGGGTCCGAAGGACCTCCATACCGGCGGCCCCCCAGCTTCTCTCCCTTGTTCTCCCCGTGTTTGCTGTGTTATTTTGTGATGCCAAACCACCCAGTAAGACCCCCCCTGCCCACCCCGGCGGGCCCCGCGGGGGCCTCCGCGGCACCGGGTGTGCCTCCGCGGCGGGATAGGCGTCGCGCCGGGCCCCGTTGCCCGGGGCTGTGACTCGTCTGCATTGCGCGTGGGGTCTCCCATGACGGCCGTGGGGACAGGGAGGGGACACGGGAGAGGGCCCGGCTCAGTCGGAGCTGTACCTGGGTCTGGGTAAGTCCCAGAGATGCTGCGAGCTCAGCTCTTTCGGGGAGAGCCAGGTACTGAGTCTGCTGGAATCTCCTGTTCAAAGCTTGTAGCTGCAAACTGGAGTAAATAGTCCTGGGTTTGCGGATTTTTTTCCCTTTCCCATTAAAGCGAACTTCTCCTCCTTCTACCACAGTGCTTTTCTCCGATTCGGCCCCTACGGACAACAAACGATGCAGAATAAATAATAATAATAGCAGCAGTCGCAATAATAGCAGTAACAGTAATAGCAGCAGCAGCAGTAACAATAACAGCAGTAACATCAACAATAACAATAATGAGAAGGAAGAAAGTGAAGCTCGAGTAACGCTAACAAAGGCTCCGGGCGATTATGGCAGACTAGGCTCCTTCCCAGAGAAAGTTTGCTATTTTTACAGGCTGCAGTTTAGGTTTAATTACCCTTAATTGCATACATTGTTTATAGCACTACGCAATAAATAATTACGAAGACTAATACGTGCACATCTGGGTCGGTTTCTTTTCCAGCCAGGCATTGTGTGCTCTGTGTATTGGTCCCCTGTGATCCTCAGCCTCTCTTGACTAGTATTTTGTAATTTAATTTAATTTTTTTTCCCCGATAGATTTTTTTTTAAATAAAAGCACCCTCCCTCCCTCCTCGCCTTCCCTCCACCCTTCCCCCCTCCCCAAAGCCGAATGCACCTACCTGTCTCCTCTAACCGGGTCTGAGTCAGGCTGGAGCTGTTGGGGTAGGACTGCACTGAACTGATGTAGGGGTTGGTCGAGTGGCTGCTGACCGAGTTCACATAGGGGTAGCCCAGCGGTCGGGAGAAGGACGAAGCTGTGCTGTACGAGCTGTCAGGCTGAGAGTGGCCCGCGGAGTGTAAACAGTGCATGGAATAGTGTCCGTGGGACATGGGAGAAGGAGACATTTGCTGGCTGGGCGGCCCAAACTCCATAAAGACAGCCTTCCCTGAGACGGGGCTATTTAGACTCTCTGGCATGGTAGTCATGGTCATTTCTTGTCGCTTGGTCTGTGTGTGTGTTCTCTCTTCAGCTTGCCTTTTTGGGGTCTGTTGTGTTTCTCAGGACAGGAAAGAACCCAATTTAAGCGGAACAGGGTTTTTCACTTTCCATTCATAAGAAAATGGAGTTTGTCTCTTTGAAAAGTCTAAGCATGATGCTGTAGATCTACACAAACTCGCCTAAAAGCTTTGACTCAGCCAAGTCTATGAATATTCATGAGACGGCGGAGCTGATTGGTCCGTCTTCTTGCATAATCGCTTAGGATTGGTCGGAGGCGCTCGGGGCTCGCCCGGACCCCGGTGAGCGCGGAGCCGCCGGCGCCTCCCCGAGCGCCGCCGCACGCCCGGCGGCCCCGCATGCGGTCCCGCT
>VWZG01006664.1:115683-148556 GCA_013396735.1 Grallaria varia | reverse complement strand
GCCGCGCACACCCCGCGGGCGCGCAGGGGCTCCCGGCCCGCGGGTCCCAGCGCCGCGCGCCCCTGCGGCCCGAGCCGCCCGGCCCTCGCGTTACTGTTTTAGAGGGGAAAAAAACCAACCTAACCAAACAAAATCGCCCTGAAAGGGCCTAACGGCGCGTTTGAGCTGAAAATGAAAACTTCCGCGTGCGTGAGAGGTAAATGAGGTGGGACTTGGGAGATCCTGCCCAGAAAGCCCACGATGAATCCCAAATTACTTTGCTAGATAATTAGAAAGTGTTGATAATTATTTCTTTCATAATTCTGCGGTGTGACGGTAACAGGAAAATGATCTTGTGAAAGTTCACACGTGCAGATGTATTAGTTACTGATTCATTTGATTAAATGCTAGTCTCAAGTGCTCTGATCCACAGCTGAAGGCGGCCCCATTAGCATAACACTGATGTTTAATTTTCATACGCATAATTAGCCATATATTTAACACTAATAGCAACATGCAGCCTTCCAGCATTAAACAGCCTGGGATTTGATCTGGCCTGGGCTGAACTTTCCCGGTTATACCTAGGCTGTCTAGGGTGAGCAGTTATCACGGCACCACATCTATGTAATCAAGCACATTTTGGCGAAGAGAGAACACCAATAAAAGCGAACATTCAAAACAAATCGCGGCGTTGATGCCGTTTGAGGCATCAGAGCCGGCAGCGGGGCTGCGGCACCCCCGGCAGCGCCCGCACGGCGCTCAGGCTCCTCCGGGCAGCGCGGGTCCGTGGAGCAGCCGGCTCCCGACTGTGCAGAGCTGGCACAACCGAGCCCCTCTGCTCCTGATCTTCCCCCTCCCCCGCCTTTCATTAGTGGCTCTGTCGGTTTTAATTGCTCGTTTCCTAATGCCTCTTTTACTTCCTCTCTCCTTCTATTTTTCTCTTTAATGTTTTAATTTTTTTTTGCTTTGCTCGCGGTACGCGAAGTTCATTCTCACAAACTCTCCGCGGCTTGGGGCGGAGGGGGCAGTGGCGGTGTGTCCCCACACATGCGGTGTCGCCCGGCAGCCGGGTCTGCCCCCCTGGCCATGTAAGTCACCACCCGAGGAAGGTTTGCGCGCTTGCCCGCGGAGGGGACGGGGCGCCCCGGCAGCTCCGGCATCTTCGCTGGCCTCAGCCCGACGGCTCCAGGGAGGGGAGGCTGCTCCGTGTCCGCAGGGTCTGCCGCCACCTCCTCCGGGCGGCCGGGCGCAGACAGTCCCGGGGCGAACCACTGTCTGGCCGGCGCCGCCAGAACCCCGCGAACCGGTCGGGGAGGCTCCGCTCACATCCGCGCTCCGGAGCAGCACCGCCGCCCTCCGCGCATCGCCGGCCCCGGGCAGCACAGCTGCGGCGGGCGCGGAGGGGCCGCGGGACGCCCTGACCCCGCAGCAGCGATCGCCACGTCGGGGCTCTCACGGTGCTGGCCCGGCGAGACCTCCTGCATGATGGGCTTGTGCGAGGTGCTGGCTATCTCCGCACAGCCGAGCCATCTCTTTAGTCTCGTTCATAATTAGGATTACAAACGTGCGCCATCAATGCCTCCGCCTGGCCGCCACGGCTCCGCAGCGGACGGTAAAACCTGCAGTCCCACCAGAGTTACCGGTGGGACTTCAGAGCGAACAGCGATTGCCAGGAGCTGCCGGCGGTCCCCGTACGCCGGGCTCAGGGGGTTCCCTGCTCCCGGCTGCCCCGTCCCCGCCTCAGCCCGCGCCGCGGTAAGCGCAGGACAGGAGGCAGAGTGGTAGACGACCGTGAGAAGCTCGGCACCTGCGGTGCCATCCAGGGGCTCCCGGCGTGGGCAAAATCCACAGGAGGCGCCCGTGGTGAGCCTCAGGGATGTGCGGGACACCCAGCTGGCCCCAACGCCCTTCGGAGGGGGCAGCGCGGCCCGGCGGCGGAATGTAAGGGAACAAAATACATCCCCCTCCGGGCAGTGCCGCCTGTCGCTTGCGCTGTTTAATCTCTGCGTATTTGTAAACTTGGCTGCATCGTTTGTTTTGCAGGTTTTATGGCCTTCCATGCTCCTTTCGGAGAGGACAACGATGAGCGGCTGCTCTGCGGTATTAGCCGTGTTCGGGGGGGGCGCGGGGTGTGTCCCCGCTTTTTGTAAAGATGCTGTTAGAAACTGTTAGAACTGAGAGCTCACTGTACTTGAGTGAAAGCGAACAGCCATGTAAAGCTGTAAGAAATAGTCTTACTTCTGCCCAGCACCGAGGGAGCCGGTGCTGAGCTGCCCTGGTTGCACGAGAGTGCAACCGGCCAGCCCTCGGTCCAGGACTGCATCCGCCTGCAATGAGGAGCAAATTATTTGTATCAAACCGCACCGCTGCTGCCGTGGGCCTGGGGAACTTCTGCAAGTCATTTATTTGAATATCTCCAAGGCTACCCCACGTTTCACAGGACCAGGTCCTGCTCCAAATACCAATGGCCAGACCCATCCGGCCCGACAAGATGGTCAGCAACTGGCTAACTTGCAAATCAAACCGTGCACCCTCGACAGGCCCAGGACAGGACCGCAGAGAGCATGGGGCTCAGAGAGATCTGCAGCAACTCTATTTCCATAAAATGCTTAAACTGCAGAGTGCCTTTCCCTTAACTAACGTGGGCACCACAGAGCAGTGATTACCCCAAACCAGCTAATTCTTCAAGCAGGGCAATTATTGATCCCCTGAGAGGCGTGCTTCGCATCTCATTTTTAATCATTTTTTGTGCGGTGTAAAAAGAGGTGAGAAGGGGGGACTGCTGCTGGGAAGGATGCAGGGAAGAGACTGCTGCCTCTGCCTGACACCTTTGGAAAACTTTTTTCCATCCTAGCAGAAGTTACAGCCTAGGAAACAGCGCTGTGCTAATTGCAGTGAGGACAAATTGACTCCACAGCTCAGCTATAAAGGGTTTCTTAGTCCTCTCAGCTGCACCAAGACTGTGACATCTGATATCTGTTTGTCCCACATAGAATTTGGAAGAGAGGAGATGCACTCTTTGCCCCTCATCCCAAATAACCCAAACCCTTCGCACTTGCAGACTGTGCATGGCTGCTTCAAGGGTCACAAACAAGCCAAGAAACTTTTATTAAATACTCACCAGGTAACACACAGAGAGGTTGATGTCCAGAGTCGACCCCTCAAGCTGCTTTTTCTGTCCCCTGCAGTGACTTACACAGCACCCATTCCCCACAGAAATTACAGAAACCTCTTTTCTGTCCTGAGTGAAACTGGAAATCTCAGAAGTACAGCCAGTCCCTCCACTCGTTGCTCCATCTTTAAGCTTCTTCCACCAGTTTAGTGAGGATTTCTGCCCCCTCTGAGGTAATCACAACGGTATGTTCAAATTGTGCTGATCTGAAATGCACATTTAGCAGTTATTATGGGACAAACGCATCCACCATGCATGAAAACTCATACATTTGGGGGTTTTTTTGGTCTGCCAGTGATGAGTTCCATGGCTTAGGAAATAGCAAAAAATAAATCCAGGCACCTTTTATTGTCTACAGAAATTGCCGTCCATTTGTCCTTCAGAATCTTAAATTCGGGGGATCCTTCCATTATTATTGGCTCTGCAGCAAGAAAAACAAAATGTATTCTAAAGTTAGTTGCACTCCTGTGTGGACTGTGAACAAGCAAGAAAGGGGGATGTCCCAGCAGGTAGCTCCCCTTCCACACAAGCCCTGTCCTCCCTGGGCCGGCACTCTCTTGCCACACTAAGATGTGAGCTAAAAAGGAAGACAAAATATCAAGGTAGGAAGTTTTCCATTTCTCTTTTTTAAAAGCAGGGAATTTCAATCAAGGTTTAATTAAGACCCCGTGGATAATAACCAGAGCACCACCACATTTGTAAACAGCAGATAGTTTTAAATATTTGAATTTTTAAAACAGGCTTAAAATGTTCATTAAATCAGCAAAACAACAATTTTCTTATTTCCCTCTAATTGCCGTGCCATTTAGCCACACAGTGAGAAAGAGGGTTTTTCCCCCAGCAGCTTTCCACGACTGGAAGTGAGCACGATCGGTGTGCGGGGCGAAGCTCCGGCTGTTACCGCCGCCGCAGTCCCCAAACCCGACAGCAGCTGTGGCAGGCAGCGAATGACTGAGTGCCACCAGGCTGCTCGGCTTCGGGGACACAGGCACATCCTTCTTACCCTCCTCAGCCCAAGTGTTCCGGCAGAGTCTTCGCCTTGCCAAAAATATGCGTCAAGTATTAGTGAGATTTGTGATAAACATTTTAATTTTTAAATCTTGCAATTCGAAAGCTGTTTCACCCACATGGTCCTTTTTGGTTTTTTAATAATTTTTTAAAATAGTATTTTAATCTGCTTCCCAAAGGGTCAATGTCGCTGACATCCTCCTGTCTGCACGACTATTTCTATATCCTAATGAAGAAATGTTACAGGACTGGGCTGCTCCGTGTGTGCTTTTTAACAGAAAACCATAGCAGAGAGTTACTAACCTATTGTGAACGCCATTCCCTCTTCCATTAACAAGTCACCGTCATTGGCTACAAAAGAAAATAAAAATGTGTTTATGGATCTTGGCTCTTTTTATTTTTTTGTTTTTTTTTTTTTTTAATAGAAAACGCAACCCGCACTTTGCTTAAACCCATTTTTGGTCCGCAGGTACTCCGCACGCCGGGCCCCGCTCTGAGGCCGGAGCGCAAACGGACCCCACCCCGGCCGCGGCGGGACCTCCCGACGGCGGCTCCGTCCGGGCGGGCGGCTTTCATGTTCCAGCAGAGAGTTTTCTTTGCCCCGTGACAAACTTTGCCGGCGTGGTTCGGGCGCGGGCGGGATGCGGGGCCGCGGAGCCTGCGCCCGCAGCGGGGCGGGGACGGCGCTGCGCGGGGTTCAGCGGCCCCGACAACGGCGAGAAGGAGCGACCTGTCCTCCAAAACACCCGCGCCACCCTCAGAAAACGAGGCCGGGGATGCCCTCCAGGCTCGCAGCGAGGAAAGCTCCCCCGCGGCAATGCCCGGCCCCCCGAGCCGGCGGAGTGCGGGGGCTGCGGGGGCTCCGCCGGCTGTACCGCCCCCCTCGCTCCCTCCGCGGAGCCCCGTCATCGCCGCCGGGGGGAGCCGGGCCGGCCGCGGGGGCCGCTTACCGTGGTGCCACACCTCGGGGTGCCCGTGGAAGTACGACCCGATGCCGTGGCCGACGAAGAAGGGGCAGACGCGGAAGCCACCTCGCCGCGCCACACAGCTGCGGGGGCAAAGAGGACACCGTGAGGGTGCGTGCCCGACAGTAACCTCCGCCGGATGGACGGCCCCGGCCCGCGCCACCAAACTGCATCGACACTGGGGCACCACTCCGCACCCGCTCCCAAAGACGGCAGCCACGGGAGCGGGCACGGCGGGCACGGTGAGCCACTGTTAGGTTCCAGAGTCAACACGCCTGCCAGTAGAGGCTGGTAGCTCCTGAGCCAGCCCTGCTGCCTAAGCGAGACAGTAGCGTGTTGTCTCCGTGTCCGGTGGAGGGTAACCTCCTCCACAAGCACACCGGGAACTAACTGTAACATGGCCCAGCTGAAGTTGCTAAGTTGGGCAGCCAAGGGCCCAGTACACCACCAAACCACAGCCTCTACCTAGTCCTCCTTCGGTGCAGAGCCAACGCTGGGCTGCATCCTCAGTGCCTGTGCTGGGTTTCCTGAGGAGCAGAGGTTCTTGCTGCCAACAATACTGCAAACATTCAGTATAAAAATGTATTGAAAGTCCAGTAAATATGTTCATGGTAAATAACAATGTGTTTTTAATGAACCTATCTTACAGTGTTTCATTTCTGCCTGGGAGATCTGCCCTGCCTTTCACGACCTGCCTCAGGGAGGAGCAACTCTGAGAGCTGCCTGAAAGGCCATGGCTGGGCACTGATCCCTACCCATGCTGGGCACGCAAATTCCTATCCCAGTTCCAAGAAACTGGAGGACCTAGAGCTACATGGGGTATCCTTTGGCTGCTGGGCCACCCCATGTCTGCAGGCTTCACTTTCAGGCTCTGTCCATACTCAAGCAACGGTGCAGGGAGTGCTTTGAGGCAGCTCAGGCAGGAGGGCTGCCCACATACAAAACAGGAAAGTGCAGAGATTTGGGAGGACCTGGAGATGGACTCGAAGTGACAAGGAAACTACCCGTGTCCCTGCATATTGTCCTCAGACTATTTCTAAAATCAAACAGGAGCATACAGGAAGGCACTTACCCTGCAGAAGTTTTACCTACATTAAAAGCTTAATTTCTTTATTGTGAATCAAGGTAGGCACGAAGAACTCCAGGTTTGCCTGTATTTACACCCTAACAAATGCTCTTTCAGAGTTTCACTACAGGTGGAAAAATGAAAAAGTTAAGAAACTCAAATAAAGGTGTAAGCTCTTACAGAAATTAAAGCATGTTAAACCCCACAGGGTAGCTCTTATTCAGGTGCAAAGTGGCCTCAACTTGCTGTACAAAGTAATCCCTTTGCACACCAGGCTTCACAGACCCTGCAGTGCTGGCTCCAGTGTCCATGGGTCATAGTCCCAGAACTTAATGCCACTGCAATTGAGGAACATGCTGCTCCACTACAGTGAAACGACAATGAGAGAGCAGAGTTGGGTCAATGGTTAATAATGCTGCAGTGTTCAGACCTTAGAGCATGTTTTAACAGGGTTTGTATATTAGCTTTTACCTACCCATTGCTCTGATACAAAAACTCATCACATTTCTTCATTAGCTTCGAAGAAGAATGGAAATTTCAGGTTTAGCTGCCCCCAAAGTACTGGCAAGGAGGGTTACCAATAAAGCTAGAAATTTGGGCTTCATTTGTTTGCATTTAAAGTCCAGGGTTTTACCTTATACATCATTTATGTTGAAAAAAATCATGAAGGATTACGCAGCGAAAAGTCCTACTAGAGATGGAAAGTACTTCCTTCCTGCCTTTCTATCATGTCCCCCACATCTGGGTCAGAGACTTGGCCTGCTGACTATGATGATGCTGAAGGCCATGCACGAAGTACAGGGAATGGCGGCAAGTTAGAAAACCAGATTCCTCAGAAACATACACAAAATTAATGGAAGATCTCTGGTGAGCAAGAGCAATGCAGATGATGACTCCCGTATCAGTGAAGTGATTCTCTAAAGAGAGAAGGGAGAAGCCACCCATGCAATATGAGATCAGGTTTTCTTTCACCTTCTTCTGCAAGTCTTTTTGCAAAACCAGAAACAACTCCACTAACTACTCAGCTTTGCTGATGTCCTTACATGGCATCCCTGACTGCTGAAAGAGCATGGTAATTTTTTGAGATGTTTTGTATTATTACAGGATTTTTTCTCCCAGCAAAATCCATCTTCTGCAGCAAGACAGAAAACTATTTTTCCTGTGCAGCTATTCTTGTGAGCACCATGGCTACATCCTCTCCACTGCGCAGGAGAAGCTCTTGCCCCAGCACTCGGCTGCTGCCAAGGAGGGTGACAGCAGCAGCAGCAGCTGCATGCTGGGCATCAGGCTCACAAGCACCAGGGCACTCAGAAAGCAGTGTTAAGACAGTGTCCTGTCCTCATGCAGTGAAAGAAGTGATTCTCATGCATTTCAATGGTAAATTCTGCCACTTTCTTGCCAAACAGCTTGAAAACAACTCCACTGGCATCAGTACTTCAGTGGTTACTGTCTGTGATCAAAATAGGGGATCTTGGAGCTCACAGGGGTTTGACATCTGCACTGACAGATGCCCATGCCCCTTCTCCTGCCCTCATAAAAATGTCTAAATACAGAGCCTTCTTTACATAAAATGTAACATGGTCAATAAACGTGAAGTGTCACACAGGAAATCTATAGAGAAAATGAGGTGCAGGTATGAAATTCAGCCACTTCCAAACTCGTTTTAGTATTTGAATGTCTTTCAGAAGGACCTATGGGGAATTTCTCTCCAAAACTACTCGTTTTACTTTGTAGTATTTAAAAAATCATAGTAAGCTCTTACGTCCTTGTGGAGTTACAGTAAACCACCCAACTTTCATAAAAAAACAAAGCTGCTAGTTCCAACTACAACTTGCAAAGGTAACCCTGCGAAAGTACACATTGGCTGTAGCTCTGCAACAGCTCTGAGAAGAGTGAATTGAATTTGATTTCAGTTAGCCTCTCCGGTCTCCAGGATTCCCAGGTTGTGGAATCTGAGTAAAAAATCCTGACATGTAGTGGAGCATTTTTGCACACATTTGCCATTTGCTGCTGAGAACAGCTCAGTATTTTGGTTGAGCACTGCCTAGATCAGGATTTGTCAGCAGTGGCCTTTTGAGTGGCCTTTGAGACTGCAGCCCCAACTTCATCAGCTGCTTCTTGCAGACAGGCAGCTGGAGCAGTCCTGGTTGCAAGTGGGAAAGCAGTGAAGGCAGGAGGCAGAAGCTGGCATGGCTGAGCTGGGCTGCCTGGCATCTGCTGTGGGAAAGGATGTGCCAGTCTGCCAGTTCCCCTGGTCCATGGGGTATGCATTTCCAGAGCAGCGGCTGGGACACCACACAGACAGCATCAAGATAAAATAAAAAAAAAAAAGAAGGTTCTTCAGAATAACCATCGTTAAAAATAACCACTGACATTTATCATTACATATATTATTTTTTGAGCCACGTTGCATGCTTGGACAGAGGTGAATTGGGCAGGATTAAAAGCTCAGTCATTTAGTTAGCCCAGTACTTGATTTTACGTTTTATTGCCATATGTTCCAGCCCAGTGGCTGCAGAGTCAAGAGTGCCTGCAGTGCAGCTTTTCTTTTGCTTATGGCAGAGCCAGGCAAAGTGTCTGGCATTGGGATGGATTGGCAGTGGCCAAACTGGTAAAGGAACATCACTGAGGGGCAGGCTATCCACCTAAACCCACTGTCAGAGCCCTTCCCGTGGTGGTATCATGGTTCTGAGACCAGAGACAGGAGAGATGGGTGTCAGTTGCCATCTGAGCATCCTCTTCCCATGTTGCCAGACAACAGCTAATTCTCTGAAAGGAGGGATAAGTGTGGAGACGGACGCTGCTGTCCTGTCAGCAGCCTGAGGGAAATTGCCACAAAGCAGGAACAGGCAGGACCGACTCTACAAAGCTCTCCCCAATACTCAAACTTCCTCTGAAAGGAGCTCTGGGGTGATAAATCTCCCCTGTAAAGAAGCTGAAAAGAAGGCTGAAGGAATTTCCTTAGGGGGCTGCCCTACACAGATAGCCTCTAGAAGCATTTAGAGAATTTTTTTTCTTTTTACAAAATTCTGTCACTTTTTCCTCAAGGTAGATCTGGCTAGTGTTGTTAGCACTCACTGAAGGAAAAAAAAAAAGGAACAAATCTCATTTTCAGCACTGCTAGCAACTGCTTCTCTGGCCTCTCTGGTGGCACAAGGGAAGAAAGAATTTGACTGATCAGATGAGATGGCACAGACTGCTTTGCTGCCCAGGATGAGCATCCTGGTGAACTGCTTCTCAGCCAGGGATACCTCTCCCACAGTGCCAGCTTCTCTCCTCAGGGACAAAATTTTATTAGAAACAGTCCTGCAGAGCAGCATGACATGAATGGCTGAGGTTGCTAAACAAATCTGTCTTACACTTCTTGGCAGTGAACATACTTGAGAAACACTGAAAGCGATAACAGCCCTATGGTAATTGTGTTGTTATGTAAGGATCTGATTTTTCTTTCAAATTAGAAGTAATCATGTTTTTCTTAGATATATTCTTAGGAGAACGGCCACTGAATTGCATATTTGCTTTTTTTTAAAAAAAAAGTATTGAAAACAGCATCAGCCTAAACTATATTTACTTGTGATAAAAATATCTATTTTGAATAGATATTTCAGGGTTCAGAGTATCTAATTTGAGAAATTACAAAATTCTACAGGAAAAATATTCAAGTTTTTTTTTTTTTTTTTAAATAGTAATCCTAGACTGAGGGAATGCACAGGTTCAGGGATTCCCTATAATGACAATAAATGTTGAGGTATAATTAGCAATATTTTTGAAAGCCAACAATTGTTTTTTGAAAGAAAGGTACATTTTAGTTTCAAACTGGAACACAAATTACTGTATTTTTCTTACAATAGTGCTGAACTTTTATTTGAGGTTCTCTGTTTCTGAAAGCAGACATGATGGATTGAAATAAAAGATAATTTATTGCAATGCTTACTTTCAAGTGCAGAGAGAAGCAGTGTAATTGTAATTTACAGTAGCTGTCAAGGAAAATCTATCACAGATGACATTAAAATGACTTATTTTGCCTGAGCCACTTATTGTTTAAATGTGCATAATCTGATAGAAACAGATTTTTTTAAAAATCTGCTTTATATTGTTCTAAATTAATATCAAAACATATACTTATGAGTTAAACATTTTAATCCATTTATTAATACTTTCATCACTACTATTTTTTGTAGGAGTTGGAAATTAGTTTATTTAACAAAATCACATTTAAGTTTTTTAGATCTCTACACGCACAACACTTGCATGTACCTAAACTCACTGTCTAAAAAGTAGATTTCAAACTAGATTTATTTCTGTCTGAAAGAGAAATATCAGAAATGGTAGATGAAAATGGATCATAGGGCCCAATTCTGTTTCCACTGGAGCAGACTAACAGTTTTGAGACACCTTCCAATGGGAGTTAGCAAAGACACACATTTTAAGCAAAGTAACTGATGAATCCATGTAGTCTTTCATTGCAACTTGTAGCTGATGGGATAAGAAAATGCTATCAATGAAATACTCAGTGTCAGCTACTGAGCTTCCATAACAAAGACTATGTTAGAATACTGCCTGTAACTTACCTCTGAGATATAATTATTCCCAAACCTGTTGTAGAAAGAAAATATTCTGATTATTTGTAAGATGGATTCTGCACATCACTTGAGCACCTTTGCAGAAATACTGATGAAAGAAACTTAGACACATTTGCATTTTAATGGACCTAAATGTTTTCAGGTTGTAGGTGCTTGTTCTCAGGTATTTATGATATCTAACTCTGTAAAACTTCAGATTTTGATGTATATATGTATGTATTATATATTACATGTCTGTCTGTAAGCAAATGTTGAATGACAAATCATCTGAAACACACAGTTTCACCAAGCCAAGGTGATCTTTCAGCAGAGGCAGTGTTAAAGTAGTTCTAAACAAATCAGTACATTTAAATCGTCAACATGGTAAAATCTTGAGAAATGAAGTTAATGACCTGCTATTTCATGTGTGGTTTTGAACAGCTATGAGCTTCGATTAATCTGCTTTTCAAAGGGGGCGCTGACTATATATTTACACTTTGCAAGTAAACTGACCTCCATACCAACGCAGCAAAAATCCAATGTCACATTTGACTGTGATCTTTTTTCTTTTTTTTTTTTTTTAATACGGCTAAAATTAATGTAGTGAATCTGTAATGAAATGCATTATCCTGCATGGAGATTTATCAGATTTTCCAACTGAATGCCATGCTTTCCTAGCACTAGCTGGAGTTCACCTGCATGTTGGTGTGGCGTGTGGCTCCTTTTTGTAAAGAGTTAAGTTGAACACAAAAAAAGGGAACAAAGGTCAGCACCCAGCCGCCACTTGAATGTGAGATTTTTCTTTTTATTCCCCTTGATGTATACTAGGCTCTGTGTTATTAGTCTTAATGATGGAAAATTGTAGTGTTGATACAAATCTTTTTTTCAAAGTAGTAGGCGGGAGCTCCATTTGTTAGTAAGTTTTTTTGTGACTAAAAGCCATGGACAGTACATTTATGTAGCAGTAAAAGGCCTAGATGCTCTTTCCATAGCAGAGCTAATTATTCCTACTGTGACCTTACTGATCTACCCTGTTCCTAGTACATCTCATCTGCACGCCTGTTCCTCTGTGTAGATGGTGTCAGAGAATATGAAAAACCCTATAATGAAACCATTTTCATGATGGAGAAAGGCTACTGGAGTTGCACTTGCTACAAAGAGGCTCAATTATATGAGTAATTGTGATAATTTTCTACATTCATAGCCTTCAATGGGGAAAAAAGAATGAGAGCCACAAAGGAAAATTACTTTAACAAGAAAGTACAGAGAGTAAAAATGGAAGAAGAGACAAAAAGGGGGAAAAAATAACCAGAAAAAAAGTTTAAAAAATAGATCTGGAGGGAGGAATAGCAAGACAGGGAGAACAACAGAAATGCTCAAAAAGCCTATGTGCAGCTGTGTTGCACAATTAAATTGAATTTTTTTTCTGCAGTTGATGAATGTGACTACTGCAAATGTGCCTCTGTAGTTAGCTATCATTTGTTGTTCCGTGACAGGAAAAGGATAATTACCTCTCAGAGAGAATCAAAGGCTGACATGCCCTTTAGACACAGCCATGAATGCAGAGCTCGATAGAATGCTTGAATAAGAATCCAGTGTTCTGTGCCCCTTCTACTCAAGAATAAATTTTGTTAAAATGCAAGAGCACCACCAGTAAATTTGTTGAACCCTAGGTGTTCAAAAATATGAGGTGCATCTATCGACTCATCCCATTTGCAAAAATAAAACTACATTTTGAATTCACTTCTATTATATTCATGGACAGTAAGATAGTGAGATATGCATTAAATTTCTTTTCCCAGTAGGGGTCTGATTCAACATTTCCTATGAAAGAACAGAAAGACACTATCCTTTTTCTCCAGGCTAGTTAGCCTATAATTTAAAACTGTCAAAAACACAATTTTATACAAAGTCTTCAATAAAAGCTTCTCAGATATAACCCAAAGAGGTTTTACTAAAGTTTGATTCAGACTCTGTTACAATATTTTTAAAGCTATAAATACATCTAACTGATATTTTGCCGTTCTCTTTTTTCTTAAAGTATTTGAAGATTTACAAAGAAAAAAAAAGCAACACCCTTTCAAGGTGACTAAGCCTTGCAGCTTTTAAGTAATCAAAATGAATTCAATAGCACATTGAAACCATTAGCAGTCCAAAGAAGTATCGCTTAATGAAATGTATACGATTTTTTTTTTTTTTTTGCTAAAATTTTAAAATAATCCATAGGTACCTTCAAAAAACTAAGATGCATTTTTATTCAAAACCATCAGCAGAAGAAGAGTCATGACTGCATTTATGTGAAGGCTAGAAGAGATGCAAAATAGGGAAAAATCTCTGAATGTCAGCTCTTTTTTCCCCATGACGTTAGCAGGCACTGGTCTTTGTAAGATCAGAAGCTCTCGAGTTAAATATTTTTGTAGTTTTTAAACAAAGAGACTTACTTATGTAGACTAATTCCTTTGTAAGATTCATTATTGCTATACAACGAAAACAATGGTTTCTAACCTTCTTACATTCTTAGACAAATGTGATGTAGTGTCACACACAAATAAAAAATAAACAAAATCCCACTGCAAATTAGATCTATTAATTTAAATCTACCTTACGAATACCTTTGTCTCTTTCTACAGTTATCTTTTCTGACCCTAGTGTAATTCACTTAAAAAAAAAATACCTCTTACCCAAGGAACAACATTATAGCTTGGCAGTTCACATACTGATATCAGACTGAAATGATGGTTTTGAATCATAAAACATGTCATCAGCTTTATACCAAACCACCAATAACCTTTGTCCCACTTGCCAGCCCTCCTTTTACTTGTCAATATAAGGCTTACCTGATTGTGTTTCCAATTACAGAGAAGGGAGCCCCTGGTCTGCAAGCTGCAATTGCTTCATCTCTACATTTCCTGGCAACCTCTACTAACTTTTCACCAGATTTATCCACATTGCCCACCAAAAAGGTTTCAGAAGTGTCACCATGGTAGCCATTGTAATACACCTAAACATATGCAGAAATATAAAGACATTTTCTCATTTTGCATTCAGAAACAGATCGTCTCCTTAATTAAATCCACTCTTTCTAGGAACAAGCTACACAGCGCAACAGATAGACAGGTAAGCTGTATTTGCAAGAATGAGACTGCAAAAGCAAAACACTGCAGAGGAGAAAAAAAAAAAAAGCCTGAAAGACTGCAAGGTGCATAAGAGTTGCCAATGTTGCCAATTAAAAATTCAAGGAAAGCAGAAGCTGTGCAACTCTGCCCAGCCATGCATCAGACAGTGACACTGCTCAGCTACAGGACAGGAGGCTAAGGGGCTGTTTGTGAGAAGATGGGTCGGGGCTGTGCCCCGGGGGCTGTGGGGTGCCTGTTCCTGTGGCCAGAGACCTCCTTGTACCCTAGAGGGGTAGGGCATTCTGCCCCGGTGCTGGCCCCGGGCACTGGGAGACCAGATGGTGGTCAGCAGGGAGACCCACATGGCCACAGTCGGCATCGCCGCTGGAGTTTTGAGGTGAGAGCTACACCCTGACACCAACACCCAGAGAGAACCCCAAGGAAAGCACGGGCCAAACCCACAGGCAGCTATTGCAGGTTTTCTTTAATCTCCTTTTTAAACTACAATGTGGCATTAACAACAGACTTATGATTTCCAGAGTTGAATTTTGAAAGAATAAATGTTCTGCTCTGGCACTGTAAAATCTCATGTGCCGAAAATGTAACACCCTATTGAATTACATACATAATGTTTTTTCTTTTCTTTTTGATATTTCCTAAGTTTTAAACCTTACCTCTCCCAAAATTCTCTGTCAGGCACAAGAAACCCTTTCTATGTACTATGGAGCTGTGCAACACGCCATTAAAATGGGGTTTGCAGTTTTACACCATAGCAGCCAGGCCCATAATTGTAAGACCAAGCCAAATTCTCCTACAGAAAGACAAATAATAAGGGCGCACATTTTGATCTTCTAAAACATTTCTTCTCCCCCAAACAGTGGGCAACTATGTTTCTACAACTAATTACTCACCAAGATCGAACCACTGAACTTTTGCCACTGGCAAGCTATTTGTGAAAGACAGACTCACATTCTTTTTGGTTGATTCCCAACTTAAAAAAAAATAAAAAAAGAAAAGGCTACAGACAGTTTATCCCAAGGCCAGGTTTGTCTTCAGGCTGAGATGTAAGGAAAACGCAGGCTATTAGGAGTGAGGGGTGTTTTAACAAAAGGTGAGTGCCAGCAAGGGACCAACCGTGTTGTCACTGCCCCAGCAAAGGCAGCTGCGATCCTCTGCTCTACACCTTCTTCTGCCAGTCCAGACTACCACTAAATATTTTCTGTATTTTTTTATTTAATGTCCATTGGGAAGGTTTTAATCTAGCTTGTTCCTATTTAAACCAAAACTACTTTGTTTTTAGCTCTAGCAAGCACAACACGCAAGCCCCCAGCATTAAACACCATCATCCCGGAAAAGCAAACACAGATTTAAACATAGGAGAGCTTAAAAATAATGACAATAACAATAACATTCACTGCAGCCCATCAACTGCAATCACCAATTACTTATTTTTAAAGTTAATAAACTACAACTACAGCAACTAAACATGCTAACAAGTTACAAGAACCAAGTTGTAAGAAACATTAACCTGGTAACAATAGGCTGAAAACTGCACTATGCTGAAGATCCAGCGATGGGTAACCCTATGATTTCTATCCTAAAACACATTTTAAAGTTTACACGATTCAAGCCAATAAAATTCATATTTCATCTATGAAATGCTACTATCTTAATTGCGCTTGAATGGAATTTTTTTCTTCAGCTAATTTGTACATAGTGCTATATATTTACACTTAAGAACCTGAATATTATTTAACTATTTTAGAGAATCTGTAAACAATTACAAACAATTCCTTGTGCAATATTTACCTTGATTTTTATTGTGCCCACCTGTGAAACATCCCAGTTTTGCTCATTAAAAATAATCTAAGAGATCAGATAGTAATGCTGAAAACTAGTAATTTTTCCTCAGCGCTTTTGGACTAAGCAACTATCAAACACAGCACAGTTCAATCTTAATTGATAAAAAAAATCTTACACAGATAATCAGCAACTCCCACCCTTGCAGGAATCTTCACGTTCACAGAAACATCAACATTTATTCTATTTTATGAGAGTAAACAGAAAGCAAAGAAACAGATGTCTTTAAAAAGACCAGTAATATTTAGTCAGATATTTGTAAAGAAGAGTGGACAAGATACTCACACGATGTTAATATAAACGTTTCATTTATTTTATCATGGAAAGTATCTGTAATATGAATCTACACTTTTTTTTTTTTTTTTAATCTAAGGCATCATTATTATCCTGACAGATAGAATAAAAAACAAAGTGAACCTTAATGAGATATGAAGAAATATGACATTAAATCCTTAGCTGTTGCAAACTGATTCAGTATAATAAAATAAGCAAAGCAATACCAGTTCACCAAAGTAAAAATTAAGGCCAAAAATACACTTTAAAAATGCTAGATCACACTGTGTCGACCTGATAGTCAGAATTCCAAATTAGATGGTATGGAGATTGGGAAGAATTTAGAAAGACCAAAACAACAAACCAAAACAAATCCAGTTCTGGATCACACATGAGTATACCATGGGAAAAAGGTCACTGACGCTAATTTTAATAGAAAAAATATTTTAGAAAGCATGAATCTCATGCTCAGTGGTAGGTCTGCTGGAGATTTCTTCACTCCGCCAGTTATCAAGAGTATCTTTAATGATTTAAAAAGCTTGTTTTTGTGAGATGTTACTCTTTTGTATGTGACATATCATTGCAAAATAATGGTGGGATTCAAAATATGTCTATGTTCATATTAGAAATAAGCAGCAGTTTGGAAAAAATAAAAACACACAGTAAACAGGAAAAAACCTTCTGCAAGAGACGAGTATTTTTTTTTCATAAATGAAAAGAGAATTAGGCTTCCAGTTCCTGGGCTTTCTTGCTCCTAAGAAAATCCAGCCTGTGTTTATTTTAAATAGCTATAATTGACGATTCCCTGGAAATATTAAGTCACAGTTATATCACACTATTTCTGTTTCTGCTCAAAAGGTTCAGGGCTTTTATACTAGAAATGGAACACAACACTACCTTCGGGGATTTTAATAAATGTAGGGAACACTGCTAGAAAAAGAGTTGCTGTCCAAATAGACTGACACACACAGGCCAATGTAGCCTCTAATGACAGAGTAAGATAATGTCAGGCCCCACTCAAAATCAGCAGGAAGAGGAAGATCAATCTTGGCAGAGTGAAGGAAAAATGCTGGCTTTCTTCATGTTAGCTCATCTCATACATATCTGTCTTCAGCTGCTGCCCAGTACTGCGGTGCTCTGCATTAACTACACAGTGGATCAATAACAATTACACCTTCTCAAAAACATGACACATAGCAGGATTGGGTTGACATTTCACTTAGGCCAACATTGATCTCAGTGCATCTGATTCCAGTCCTAAATTCAAGTCAGGCCTGGGTCTAGCTGGAATAAACACACAGTTAAAAACAAAAAAGGAAACCAGCTGCTTGTGCCTTGGCTCAGAAGTAAACAGTACATCCATCTGTGCATCCCCCATCTCCAATCCACTGTTCTTCCTGTTGCTACTAGTGATTCTAAAGTTGATCAAAGACTATTTTTATATGAATTACTCACCGTGACATCAATGTTGATAATATCTCCATCCTGAAGAGGTCGACTGAAACATAAACAGAAAAAAAAATAATGGTGACAGACAGCTCCCAACAAAGGGAATATAAGAATAAACACCTAATGACATACATAAAAAATCAAGGGATAGATATTTTGTGATGGAGGAAGGCAGAGGCAAACAGACTAACCATTTTTAATGTTCAGCTCTCACTACTTCGAGAACAAGTGTAGCTGAATATAAAATAATGAGAAACAACTACCAGCAAAACATATCAACACCTGAAAAAGCTATCATTATATTTATTCTTTTTCTCTCACTAGGGTTCATATTTTACTTTTTGAGTAGCTGAATGTATTGCAAATATAAAGAAACCCCACATAAATTCAAATATATTTATTCCTTAGCCTATACTTATTTTGCTGGATGAAAAAAAAATCAGACTGTACTGGGTTTTTTTTTCCCACACACTAAACTTGAAAGGCATTATGCAAATTTTCTTTAAGTGTCTGGACAAACAGGACAATTTTTTTTTTCTATTTCACATCATTCCTATAACAGCTAACAACATTGTGTGCTAACATTTTCTGCATCTGCAATATGTTTACGTATGACATTTAGTTAAGCTAAAGTATGTTCAATAGTAAATACAATTTATTAATTTCAGTTTAACATTTTAATTCCCAGTAGTAAAATGTGTATTACTGGCGAAATACCTGTCAGGAATACCATGACATACCACGTTGTTTACGGAAGTACAAACAGATTTTGGAAAACCTCCATAGCCCAGAGGTGACGGATAGGCATTCTGCCTGATTATTTCATGATGAACAATGGAATCTATTTCTTCAGTTGTCATGCCAACCTAAAAAATCAAACATAACATCCTGTTAAAAAAGCAAAGATAGTTTCTCATATTTAGGGAATGTGATTGCAGCCAAGCTTCAATGAAATATTGGATGTTTCAAATACGCTGCTTTTGATACAAAACACTATACTGCCTGATGCACTTTATTGATATAGGAACCTTTTTTTAAGAGAAAAAGGTTCTAAATAAAGCATTCAGTAGAAATGAGAACTCAAAGGTTCCTCGAAACCTAAAATACTGTCTACTTCCTTTCCATTCTTTTTTCCACAGTTGCTTTCTCAAAGACACCAATTTCCCATGGCATCTTGTTTCACTAGCTGCTATAGAAATGTCTCATTTCAGTCCTTTCAGTCCTTTAAAATACACCATTACTTTCCCTTTTTATTTGTAAAAGAAAGGATATTAATTCTTTTAATTGCCCAGTACATCTACCATAATGTACTTGTGCATTTTATGAAGCTGTTTTCCAGGTATTCTTTAATTTTATAAAATATTTAAACATTTGGCTTCATATTTTGAGGATATTAAAATTGTCATAGCGTGGTTGATCACAGAGAATCTACAAGCACTTATCCAAAATTTTTAGAAATCTTCATTTTTGAGTTTGATGTTTTCTAAATTCATCTTCTCCTCGCAATTTTACATATTTAAAAAAAAACGCTCTCATAAATCATTCATCCATTTTCTGAGTATCCGTGGTGTGGAAAATACTCACGCTTTAAATAACATTATTCTTGCTTTTCTTTTGGATCAGCTCTGTCTCTGCAATGGTTAGAGCTGAAATTTGAAATTTGGTAGGGAGACCTCCCTCACTGAGAAGTACTTTTGAGGGTTCCTCTGCAAACTGGTTTTGATTTGAACGAGTTTTGAGCCTTTGAGAATCATACTTTGCACAGATACGAAGACCAGTCTTGGGAGACTGAAGGAAAAATCACAGTGGCTGTGATTTTGGAGTAACACACGGAGTATGGGTTAGGTTGTGGGGCAGGAGACATACTTAGTCACACACTGAAATATTGAGTGACCACGCACAGTGAATGCAGGGGAGTGCACTTGCGTGCTGTGCTGATGACAAAACCACACCTGTTTACTCAGCCTGAATTTTGTTCAGCACAAGAGCCTCACTGGGCAGATGAGGAGCAATGAACCCACTGAAGATGAGGATTTGGGGTTACTGTACATATCCCCTGCTTTGCAGTAGCCATTGCAGCCCCCGTGCTGGGATGGCAGCCACAGCCCCGGCACGCTGTCTGTCCTGGATACTGCAGCCATTGAGTCTGGATAAATACAGGTTTGTGGCTCCTGCCTTTGCTCACACATCAATCACCTTTAGCCCACAGGCAAACTGAACTGCTGTGTACCTGACTGGGTGCTGTCTGCTGCTGCTCTGCTCAAGGAATTCCGCGTGGCTTTTGGACACCCAGCAGAAAGGTCTGTGGTCTCTGCATGGCTTACACCCTGTGAAAAGTTCTGCTTTTAACAGTACCTTCTTTACTTTTAAATATGCTTTTGATAGCTGGGCAGGGTTGGGGTGGCATCTACTGCACACCCAGTCCCTTATTTGGATTATTTGGCAATTTGACGGTATCTAACAAAATATTTCCATGTCTTAAAATCTGCTGCTTTATTCCCAAATTTGTAACTCAAGCTCAGGAAAGCTATCATATATAATACCATATTGTAATTTGAAGTTCCACAGGCAGTAAATGGTAATATCAAAACCATGCACAGCCCAACCCGTATCTCTCTGTATCCATGGATTATACTGCACCTTTGTTATATTGAGGGATCTTACTGCCACTAGCTGAAGAACAGGCAAAAGCCAGTTTGGAGTACTGCATGCAAGGTGGGTTCAGCAAGACAACAGGACCAGGTGGAGGGACGGGACTCTTCAGATAAATAGGAATGTAGAGTTTACCTTATGAGAACAGCCTAAAAGAGCTTGGTTTGTTTACTCAGGCGCACAGCTCTATTCCTGTGTGAAGGGAAAAACTCAAGGAAAGGCAGGAAGCTGTTTAAATTAAAGAGCAGTGTTGGCAAAACAACACATGGGTACAAACTGGCCATGCACAGCATCAGGCTGGAAAGCAGAAGATGCTCAGTGTCCATGAGGGAGGGTTTTGGAGCATTCCTCCCGTCAGGGCAGTCTTGGACAAACACTTACTTGTGTAAAACAGAGGTCATCACTAGGCTGTGACTAACGTGGTCTCAGCACTGCAACTCTAAATGCTCCCTCCCTCCCAGTACGCAGCTCCTGGTTATGTAATTCTTACCTTATACACCTTCTTGTTCCGAAACATTCATTACGTGTGCGTAGCTTTTGCTATTATGTATGATTTAGCACATACTATGAACTGTATCATAAGCTACACCATATTGCATACATGTGTATTTACACACGATAACAACTAAAAAGTATCTGTGAAATGCTGCTCTCCATCAAAACCCACTCTGCATCCTGATCCTTCAAAAACATGTATATGTCCTTGGCTTTAAATGAGGAAGCTTTACTGTACTGGGAAATAACTGCACATTAAGAAGTTAAAAAAGCACAAAGCTTCATAAGATTAAAGCTTCAGGCAGTTTTGTTATTGGCCATTCCAGCTCCAGAATTAAACCTCTGGGAAAGAGTGATGATAGCTGGAAGAAAAATCCCCTTTTAAGTCAATGGCATTGACCTACAGTCCCCATCTCTCTCTGCATCTCATAGCTACTCAACCCATTTCACCCTATCCAGTATGCTATTACACGAAATACCAAGGCAAGGCTAAAAAAAGCACTTCTTCATCTGCAAAACCTGCTAGTAGGTTCCTCCTTGCACATTTTAACTTGGGAGGTATCCCAAAAAGCATACCGTAGAAACACTTTTGGAAACCATGAGGCTTTATTATCAATGCACTCTGGAAAATTGTGCAGAATTTGGCAGCTGTTTTTTCCAATGGCATCTCTATGAGTTGTGCCAGATCCCACAGGACAACAAGGGGCTGAAGGATGGATGGGAATGGAGAAGGCAGAACAGCCCTCTAGGCTTGCACACATGCAGAGCTGGAAAGCACGACATATGAGGAAGATGGGCCATGAAATGAAAGAAAAAAATGTAGCGTGGGCCTTATGAGAAATTCACGTGATCTGGCACAATCTGATTGGACACAGAGATATCACACCTGAGCCAGAAACTCACTCTAAGTACTATATAGATTCAAAATACAGAAATAATTAAACAGGCATATCATGAACTGAATCAAAAGTTACGAAATCCTTATTTTTTCAGGATCTAAGTTAAAGTTGGGTGCAAAATTAGGAACAAAACCTGTTATTCCTAGTGAAACCCAAATAAGCGAAAGCATAAAACACAACCAGCCTGTTATGAGACTTCTGTAACTGTTACCTTTAAGCCCTTTCCAGCCAGAAGCAGGACATGACGGGCCAACTGACAAGCTTGACGAAGCCCTTGAATCTGATCTTCATTCTTAATTTCTATGTCGTCTCCCCAGTCTGGTACAATGCCTGTCGTCACATAGTCTGGCTTCTTTATGTGCTTGGAGAAAAAGGATTGAAAATGAAGATCAGAAAACTGAGCATGACAATGGGATCATTTTCTCAGATACTGCCTCCTGCTTCATGGCAGCTTGCCCTTTCTGTCCTGGTATCGACCTTCCTAAGCCATCAGGGCAAACCCTCAAGGCTGCCTCAGAATTTCTTCCACTGCCCTTTTGAACTTAACATTGCCTGTTACTACTGACTTACACAGTCTGTTAGCCTTCCAGCGCTGAAACCCCAGATACTGCAGCCGACTTCCAGCACAAACAGTCTCAAGTTATGAAACTGACAAAAACTTAAAAACTCTCCATTTTCTTATGCAAAGAGCGACATTTTCTACAAGGGGCACCTGAACACTGGAAGTGACGGGACAAAGATACAGAGTGAGGCTCAAAATTAAAACTGATCAAGTTCTTAGTTTCTCATTCAGACAAAACTCCTATTAACTTCCACGAGACTACTTTCTTACTAAGAACCTTATGCTTTCACTTACGTTAGAGAGTTTTACTTATTCATACGCTGTGTCCAAATTTGTCCATCTACAGCACTACACAAGGGTATCCCGATTTCCTGTGTCAAGGAAAGTATTAAAAACCTCATTGTTTCCACACAAGAACTTCTCAGCCCTGGGACAAGGTGGTGAAATGGAATTTCTGATTTTTTTTTAAATCTACAGGAATTTCATGACATGTATAAACATGACAAGCTAATAAGAACAGTAATGTCTTGCACAGAGATGGAAATGCACTTTTGTCTCAGAGGGACCTGGGCTGCTTCGCTGGCTGCAGAAGAAACCCTCTGCCCATGACAGCCGGGCTGAGTTTCTGGCACACCGGCCACAGGATGAGGTTTACGCTTGATTTTACAAAATACAGACTCAAGCGGCAGGCAGAAAACAAAGCAGGCACTTGGGTTGTACTCAACACAAGCATACAACAACAGGGTGTAGGAGTACAGAAGAGTGGGGCAACTAATAAGCTCTATTGGGACTTTAAATAGAAAGACTATTGTTACTCCTATAGGTATTTCATTTCTAATCTGATAAAAAGTGAAACTATTTTTAGTGGACTTATGTCAACAGAATTTCAAATTTCCATTTCTTCCAAATTAATGGCATACCAACCCTAACAACATCCTTTTGCAGTAGTTTGGGACTCAATTTAGAAAAAAAAACCCCACCATTTGCTGGATTAGCAACTCCATACACAGCACCAGCCTGGCTTTTCCCTTGGAGGGCACTTACCTAGTAACTGCTGAGACATGACCCTACTGACCTCTATGGTCTGTTAAGGGAGAAGCCCAAAGCAGTACTGCTCCAGTCAAATGTCTATGTGCAGTTTCACACCAATGTTTCAAAAAAACACTGTGTTATTTTAGAGTGATTTCTGGCATGCTCTGTATAAAAATAACAACTTTGCCCTCAAGTTTTTAGAGTTCACGGACATGGACTGATTTTTAGACAGTGTAAGAACTCTGATCTGGGAAGACAACTTTTCATTATGACAAAAAATTGCTTCCTCTTTATTCCCTGAAGAAGCATCTAAATACAGAAAATAAAGTTTGTAAATTCTACGATTTTTAAACTTTTGAAAATTATATAGAGCATGTAACCCTATATTCTTGCTGCACACAGAGCTTCTGCAGCCCCTACATCCAGCATTCTTATCTGCTTTCCTACCTAAAAACTTTTTAGTATTTCTAGCCCATGGAAATACTCTATATTTGGCATAAGAAATCTATAATAAAATGGAAAGCAAAATTTTAAAAAGTACTAATACACATCCTGAAAAGCACTGTTTAGAAAGGGTACTTTGGTTTCTTTTGGCTAAAGGGAAGATCCTAAACAGCTAATCTGTATGCTGTCATTAAAGGGGAAAAAAAAAGGAAAGAAAAAAAGGAAACCAGAAGTGGAACACATGTTAAATTTGCATTTGCATGGAAAAGTCCCTTTTGGCTCTAAAGTAAATAAAAATAGAAGTATATGCTGCAAGGAAAAAAACCCATTCAGACACAAAAAATTCAAGTTCAGAATGTGCACTGGGGTTGCAGGGCAGCTACCAGCAGGTATTGCATGTTCCCTCCCAAATCTCACATAACCGAAAACAAAACCTTTAGCAAAATACAAACATTTGTCTAATTAGCTTGCTAGAGTTTTATACAGGAAAAGACTCAGATGATCACAAATGATTCCTACTGACTTCTGGTAAGACTGTCTATAATTGTTCAAAACAAGAATGTGGACCCAGAAGTACTGACAGATACTTTTAATACTCCACATTTATACCCCTATAACTGAACGAGCCCCCGATTTGAACTCCCAAATAACTCGATACCCCACTGTGTTTAACATGGTAAACAGCTGAAAACCAGGGCTCCTATTTCAAATACCAGACCAAGCACCAGGACAGTGATCCAAACCCCCAGCTGCTGGACAACAAATACACTTGATCATGACTGCAATCAAACTCTGTATTGGTGGACTAACAGATTCGATAACAGAAATTGCAGTACCTTAGGAACTTGTTGAGCTGGAGAAACCACGGCTGGCCAAACTATACTATAAGCAGTATTTCTTTGCCCCTGAAAAAAGAAACGCCTTTGCTGCTGATCGCTTGACTGCCTGTACAGGTATTTACGATTGCACGAAGAAAAGATTATGTAGCAGCCAGTCACAGAACCTGTTAACAGAGAAGTTAAAATGGTTAACATTTTTTTCCTACTTCCACATGACAAAATGGAAAGTGTGCAAAAAGAGCATCATGTAAAACCAAGCACAGAACTAATGTAGTTGCCAACAGTAGTTCAAATCCTGTACTGTTAAAGAAAGAGCAATAACAACACAAGAAGAAATCAGAATTAAAAAACTTCCCAAACAATTCTTTGAAGCTTTATAAAATACCAGATCTGTTTTGGTTTGATGCATTAAAAAGCAGTGTGGGTAAATTCCCCACAGCTTACAGACAGAAGTGATGCTCCAACTGCCCTCTGCTTGGAGAATGTTCATGGCCAGAAACTGCACTGTTCAAGGCCTGGCAAAACAGTGAGTAAGGGACAATAGCAAGAAAAAAAGAAATCAAAATTTAAAAAAAAATTAATGTTATTTCAGACACTATTTTCAACTGTATTTTTGCAAAATTGGTCACAGATTTGAGCGTAACAAAGGTAATGTTACTCTTTGTCTTGTTGCTCTAGACACAAGGAACAGAGCTCATTTTGTCTTGCCTACCAGGGCAACAGAACAAACTTCAGGAGAATCTTGGCCAAAGGCAACTGAAGGGATTAAAATTTGTAATTCATTTGGAATATTTGAATCAGATTTCCATTTAATTCACATGGGAATTCATGATGATAGCTCATCAGTTTAATTGCTCAAACTTAGTTGTTGGGCAGTGACACACTTTGCCCCCTCAAAATAGAAGGAAAAAAAGGAAAAAAGGGGGAAAGTGGGTATTGGGCTTCAAAGGTTCTCAAGAGGCATCAAAACCAAAATAATGCACCACTAAAAATGATTCTAGCATCAAAACAGGGAAATTAAAAAGGACTATTGACACCGCACAATTACACTACAATTACACATCGCGTATATTTCCATTACTCAAATGTTCAATCAAAACCGAGGTTTTTTTCTGAAACATTGTTTAACATAAGAGTTGATCTGCTTCTGAAAAATGTCATTATGTACACAAACACAAGAGCAATTTCGTGGCAAGTAATTCAGATGAATAATTGCTCTTCAGTAAAAAGTTTTTGTTTAACCAGAGGTAACTAAATATTTTTATATTGCAGAAATCAAGAAATAAATCTACAGCACCTTTTGTAACTACCTAAAAATGACTTTTTTTTAGAAGAGTTTCTTACATATATTGCATGGTTTTATTTTACTGTACCTTCCTTTCCTTTGGATGCATTTATCATGTTCAGACACAGAAATTATCCTTCCACACGCACACTCACTCATAGACAGCCCTCCTACAGTATTCCATGACATGCTGGAGATTCAAGTTATGCACTGTTTTGGAGCCCCAAAACCCACACTGAATGAAATAGTTGCATCAGGTTTGCGTTCAAAGTGCTCCCAATTGTCTCTCTGCACACTGATCAGTGCTACATTTAGTTAACAGTCTCTGAGAGGTTGTAGGAACTTTTATTCAGTGCAAGTAAAATTTTACTTTTTTAAAGTTGTTGATAAGGAACAAAGTGGAGCTGAAGGGTGTGGCTCAGATCAAGCTCTCAGTATAACCCAAGAACCCCAGTGGAAGTTGCCTGCTTCAAAAGGGAAGAAAGTGCCTCCAAGGAAGTGGAGCTGCCCAGTTAACAGAGGGCTGGATTGGTTTGGTGGACTGTTAATTAGAATTTAATCAGCAGCCTCATAATCTCCTGTTTTCCTAGGGTCTCCTTCACAAGGAAAAAAAGCATTGTCCAATTAAGAAAAAAACCCCAGAAAACCAAAACCAGAAAGGGCCACCTACCCTGCACCTGTAAGCACGTCCGAAGAACCCAAAGCAACCGACAAACTCCCTGGTGGGTTTGCACTCATTTCTGAAAGTCAGAAGCCCAGAATCTGCTGAAGCAGATGATGACTTTTGGGTCATCAGAAGTAGAATTCACTCTGCCAGTGTAAGTTAAGGTACCTCTTCTACAGAGTGCAATGGAAGCACCTTGCTCTTACCATAGCTAAAGGAACTATATATTCAATAATGAAATATATTGAAATCCCACACTCACTGGTCAGCTAAAGTCCATGTGCACCTCAATATGTGAACATGTATTTCAAAAGCTCTCCTTGATTCATGGTACACCCCCCAGGCACCTTGTTTACTGTGTCCAAATGTAATCAGGGGAGAAAAGGTGTAAGTGTGCTTGCCAATTATCCACAATACCCACTCCCAAATACACTCTCTTAAACACATTAAAGCATACTCATGGGTGCACACCTATCGACTAATCCACATTCAGAAGGAATACCTTTTAACTTGGAATAAAATTTTTACCTCTGTTCCCCCAAAGAGACACTGTAAGTGTTGTCACAAAGTAACAGGATAATAAGGTACTGTAACCTGTTGTTATTCTACTAACTACTCATTATAAACCAGATGCATACAAAAATATCTACTACTTGAACAGATTAAATACGACATGCAAATAAACATCACCATAGTATAATACAATTCCTAAATTATGGCACAAGAATTATAAACACAGGACAACTAAACCTTTATTTGAAATTTAAAAAATTATAAGAAAAAACATTCTTCTACAAAGTAAAAATAAAATTAAATAAAACGCCATTAAAATATAATGAAGTTACTGATTTATAATGAAAATCTGGACTCCATCCACACACTTCCTTCCTTAAGAAGGCCTTCTAATGCCTCCACAGCTCCTTTTATTTTTTAAGATCCCATATTCACAGCTAATTCGATATAGCAACATCATCAATCACCCGAGACAGGAACAACTGTCTGTATTCTCCAAGTCTGGCTTGGAGAATCCCTCCACCCCATCCCTTACAACCATCAAAGCTTTTCTCAGTGCCTTTATTTACTTCTGCAACATTGGTGCTCAAGCGCATCCTTTTTGTCAAGCTTTCTGTGTGTATTAATTACTGCAAGACAGTTCATGAACATGGGCTTTTATGCATCTTCCAGCAGAAACTGCAACCCCTGGAGAGAGCCCAGAGTGTGCAGCGGGGTACCCTGGTAACCAACCAGCACAGCCAGGGTGCAAAGTTGACCCTTTACGTGTTTATTCTCTCCCCCAACAGCAAGGCTACATCACTTGCCACGAGTAACAGAATATTTACTATCAGCTGCAGTAAGGAGAATTATCACCAGTGCCTCCGAATCCCATCAGCAGGCACAAGGCAGCAAGCACAGAAAATCACAGACAAGTGCTCTGCTGACTCGGCAGTGAATCACACTGCAGTCTGGGTACACGCACGCCCTGCCCGAGCCCACGGATTCCTCCGCACACCCTCCAGACCTTCATTTGTATTGATAATATCAATGTGAACAGTGAGCTCTTGTGAATTACCAGATGAATTTAACTTGTGTAGAAATCATATTTTTTTTCCTTTTAAATGAGTTGGTCAGAGGGGCTGAATACAGCATTCAAGAATTATGATGGGTGGGAGTATTTTTAAGTGACTGATTTTGCAGCACAATGTGCCCTATATTTATTAGCCTTTTACTCTAGGGCTATTTTAATTGTTATCTGTTCATGCATGCTACACTATATAATGAAATGCTCCCATTTCACTCATAGAGTGGAGAGTTTTTTATGTGTATCTCTATTAATGACCCTTAATTAAGTTGATTTTAGTAATTTAAATGTGATTTTCCTCTGGTCAAGAAGTATTTTTAATGGGAGATGTTGGAAATGAACTCTCACATAAGCCCTTTTCTAATGCTTCTTGTTTAACAGTTACAGCAATTTATCAAGCTATGTTTTCAGTGAATGAGATGTGGGGTAGCCATGAAAAAAACTGTTCATATATATGATTCATCAAATGTGGTTGTTAGCAACCATTTTTTTGGTATTTATTTATAAAAGATTTCAATTTTCCAAGCAATTACCAAAAACATTACCAATGGATAAACTTCATGACAGCTCTGAGCTACAATAAATAGAAGAGTACATCTTAAAACAGGCAAAAAATAAATAATGCATTTAAAAATAATTTAGTCACAGTATCAATGTGAGCACAGTACCAAAATTATTTAGGATTACAAGAATTAACATCAAAACCATTTAGGAAATAAAATCAACTTGCTCTTGGTAAAGTTAACAACATCAAAAGGATTGCTCTGACAACTCTTTTCAAAATATGTGATTTAATCTTTCTTTTAAACTGAAAAAAGAATGACTGTGGAGATTTTCTTTGTATATATCCACTTGGGGGTAAAACACTAGAGATCTTTAATTTCACTTGTCAAGTAATTTTAATATGCCATCATAATTTATCTTCCTGTGCAAATATTCATTTTGCTGAAACTTCAGAGGAATAAAAGTTTAAAGTGAGGTACTAAAAATCACTGTGGGTAACAATATGTGGAATCCAGCCAGTGCAACTAGGTAAGAATATATGGCTTTTTACTGCTAATTACCAAACGTTCCTATTTTTCAATCCAAAATAATGGCTGTGGCTTGAAAGACCTTTCCTTGTAATTGTAATTCTAACTGTCTAATAAAACACTGACTTTGTAATGCCCCTGTTGCAAAGGTATGCCCAAGCTTCAAAAATAGGATGGGAAAGATTAAAGGTTCTTTCCAGCTCTGAGTAACCTGTGTAGCAGAAGAGCAGCTCACATTTCACAAGCAATAACCTGCGCATTTGCTAAAATAAAAAAAAGGAAAAACCCCAAGAACAACATCGGGAAATGCCTGAGGCAGAAGTTGAAACTGATTGGGCAAAGTAGAAGGACAAGAGCCCTTGAAATTAAACAAAAGCAAATTCATTCTGTTGACAGATGTTGATTACATCAAAGCCACAAAAGAACTTTTTTTTTGTTTCTTTTTTTTTTCCCGTTTTTTGCAACTAATACCTCCACATTTTCTGTATACTAAGGATATAGCATAACTTAATCAACATAATCCAACACATAATAATTTTCAAATTTGGTAAAAGTATATTGTAATGAGGTCTTAACGACAGGCTTCTCCAAACAAGAGTGTATTCACATGGTCATGTCTGCATACCCGCGCTGGTCACGCCATCATCAGCCCCTTACTTCCAGGGGTTAACTGCTCTGGCAGCCAAATAAAATACAGAGAGCGCTGTGTAATTATGGAGACAGTCAAAGGGCAGACTCTATTTTGAAATCTATTTGCACAGACAAGGTCTTCCAATTTCGCTTACAGGAAACAAGCTGGTAAAGGGGGTCTCCTCCTCTCCAGATGCTTTCCACACGTTTTTCCCACATCAGGAAATCGTGGACATGGACACCATGCAGCACTGTTTCCTGGATTGCAGAACTGTGTCATTACAAGAAGAAGAGCAAGTCCATGCTTGTGAGATATATTTCCTCCTAATTGGACGCATTAGGGGAAAGCAAAACCCATAAGGACTACTGAAAATGTGACTAGCTGCAATTTGTAAACAGGACGCAGCCACAGCTGTCATGATGGTACTGGAAAAGAGAAAACAGAAATGAAAGGGTAAAAACACTCTGTTTTTAATAGCATGATTGGGGAAATGAAATATTCATCAGGATAGATGTGACTTCAGTTACAACAGCAACACATTGGTGAAAACATCAACAATAGCATGCTTATGACTCTACCCTGATAAACTGAAACAAAGGCCAGTACCTTGCAAACATATTCTAATTGGGATTGGTTTATTTAATTATTTAAATTATCTGGAAATTAATGACAGAATTTGTTTAGTTAATAAAGGCATTAACAGAATTGCTGTTCTCGTTACTCTCCTAAGAGGCAATAAAGCAAGGGAACAGTCAAACGCCGACCAACTCCAAGGGAGCAGTCGGCCCCTCTGCCAACACCACTGGGACTCCTCCACGTCACTGAAAAAAAAGTCAGTTTTGGCCCTCAGTTACACTCCCTGCTAATTACAGTTCTGCCCTTACTTCATGCAGAGCGAAACTGGGCAATTTGTTTTGCTGTATGCCAATACAAATGAGTTTTAAATTTGGTGTAAATTTATAAACCATATGGAAACAGATTCTTTACTTATTATGATTTAGTCTAGACTAACAGACTAAAATGATGAATCAGTGCCTTCCGGAATAGTTCCGTGCTTCTAATTCATTATTCAGTCAAACTTAGGGCCAACAAAATAGCTGTTCTACAAGTTGGTAAACTGGGAAACCACAGAGAATCAGAACCTCTTCTATTTACAGGAAGGATGACAGCCTAAGGGTACTTCATCCCAATAATAACAACATTCAAGTACCAGTGCCCAGGTCATGACAAGCCATGACCCTCCTCATAGCTCCTTCAGGAAGCTGGCTTGGTGCCACCTTTTATCAACAGCAACCCACAATGCAACTTTAACAAACAAGAAGAAAAGGAAAAATTAATACTATATCCTTAAAAACTCCTCTGACCAACTGAGCAGTTCTGTATATATTTTTATATGCACACATACACACACACACAGAGTCACACCAATGCAGCATAAGCAATAAATGGACTGAGTGAAATTGTGGTACCATTAAACAGTACTTCCCCATTTTATTACAGGACTTAAAAGAATGAAGAATACCATCTAACTATATCTGAATGATATTCATTAATATACCAAAGAAAATGAATTGTCTGTTACAGAAAACGGGATCACGCTGTACAAGCTTAACTTTTGGAACAGGGCATTGCATTGCTCTATTCTTCCACAGAGCCTTCAATCCTAGTGTTATTTCTCCTACATTTTCTCTCTCCGATAGAATAACACAAGTGCAAAATAAAAAGACACTGTTGTCTAAAGCAGTATCACAACAAAATGGAACAAGTCTAGTACAAAAGCTGGACAAAGCAATATTAAGAGTTTCAATCACAGTTGATATCAAGGGAATTTAGGCTCCAGATCACAGCATCTGGCAAGTATCAACTTCTGTGACTAGCAGAAGAAACATTCCTCTTATGTTACTGCATTCCTATATTGAGGAAATTAATTTATCATAAAGTGAATAAATTAGAAGGAGAAACATAACTGTTTAGGCTTGCACATTTAAATGTATTTCCCAATCATTTACTATCTATCTTTAGGTTTTTTAAAAGATCAGAGAAATTACTTTTGCTTGAAAGACTGGTTATTGTATTAATTATTTTCATTTTTTAGGGAAGTAACAACTATTGGAACAAGTTATTCAGTTTAAAAAATAGCAGTTGTTTCACATTAAAATAATAAGCTATTCAAATAGTCCTTACACACAGCACACTACCAAATCTTGTTGTCTTTACGCAACCACCCACAGCTTCAACATTCATTGAATCCTACTGGGATAAAATCTTTTCAGGTGCTCTGCAAAACAACTGTTTTTCCACTGGCATGTTTATGTCCTACATACATGCCTGAATCGATATTAAATGCTAAAAATAAATCCTATTTTAACCTCTTAAATTTCCACTTGAAATAGAAAAAACATGTCTGGATCACCACAAAAAAACCTTTCCCACAGACACCTTTCAGTGGCTGAGCAACACTACTGAAATAAGAGTAATCTTTGCATAGAAAATTTAGGAATGCTCCTGAACAGTGTAACAGGATTTTCTGTGTAGCTTGAAACACGGGAAGAGAATGGGCAGTCAGCCTTTTTCCTGCACAAAATATAAGATCCATTGCAATAAGAATTTTCAATACACCTGCAGCCAAATCTCTAAGGACACAAGATGATTTTTGAATCATAAGCCAGTCTTATCCCCAAATTAAAAAAAAAAAAAAGTGCACATGGCTAGCAACTTTGGGATGAGTATCTTGACTAATTAAGATCATGTCACTAATTTGGTAAAAATGACAGCTAGCAGTGTTTCTTGCTTTGTGTTATAAGTTGTTAATTACTTGTATTGTCCTATTTTCATATGAAAATACAAGTTATGTTAGGACAGTTAAGTCTTTACTGAAAAAAACATGTATGCGCCCTTTGCTAGACTGACAAGCGCTAAGGGTAGGGAATTACATCCTATAACCCAAATTTCAAACTATATGAGCAGAGAGGTGTAAGAGTTTACAGCTGATTCTGCTANCAAAGACCTCTTTCTTAGCATAAAAGTCCCTGTTTATCAAACAGTGATACAGGAAGAAGTTGTTTACATTTTCAGAAGTACCAACATACATCACATATGACAAAAAAAACCAAGCGCTCCATAAGAAATGCTCAATCACTGTCAATCATACACACTAAAATATACATAAACCAAAGCATGTGGTGTGAACTGTATTAGATTCAAACTGAACACAGAATTACAACTACAACAAACAAAAAACCAAATAATTACTAGTGACTCACTGGCTGATTTACCCATCTCACCAAACTCCTGGAAAGGTAGGTAACCA
>VWZG01006664.1:104712-115398 GCA_013396735.1 Grallaria varia | reverse complement strand
TGCTCTGCACAAGGAAAATGTTCCAATCAAGAGTGTGCTGCAGGTAACTTGTAGCATCCTGATTAAAACATTTATTTTTAAACCTGTCAGTCATTAGTATGTGCTATTACTGTGTAACTTGGAAGCTTACACATAAATACGTGACATTTGGGTCACTGAATGAATTATAATGATAGAATTATAGATCAAATTTGGAAAAGTATTGTATAATGTTTGGGAGCTGTTTTAAATGGTTTTTAAANCCATAGAAACCTGTCAGACTAAATTCTGTACTTTAAAATTTGTATTTTGTTTCAAATGCTGACAAACGTTTCTATTTGACAAAATCCATACTTTTAAAGGCTTCCATTTTTGCTTTGGTTTAAATAAATGCTTAAAATTATTTTGTGTTTTGGTTACTAATAATTTGGCTTTTTTATTTGATTTCACCCAAGTAAAAATTGCAGTTTACTCTCTGTAATAGAAAATGTTAATATATTTTAATATTGCAAATTATTTTCTAACATTTCTTTAATGACTGAAATTAAATAACAGTATAAAACAAACACTTCTGCACTTACTATTAAATGTTTTGCATATAGACTCTTCTACTGCTGCACACTAGCAAAAAAAAATTACTCAAATTAACTGTTAAAGCTGAAATGCTAATAGCCTTTCAACTTATAGTTCTTTATCACTAACAATCACAATTTGCATGGCTTAAAATTTAATACTATGATTAGTACTAATGTCCTGTATTTCACTTCATAATCTAAATGAGTAAAATATTATTTTTGTAGTTCACTGGCTCTTATACTTAGGCTGCAATGTTCAGCGTGTGTTTCATTATGTAGATGAGCAATGGGTGTTGTCTAACATGATTTAAATGGGTCAACAGTATTTTCCTATTCACATTAATCATCCAGACAGCCACAGAGAGAAAAAAAAGAACCCTGAAAACTAACCTAGGAAATCTCTTTTTATCACTGACTCTTCCCACTACTCCCACAAAAGCAAACACATGCCACAGGAGACGGAAGCCTCGGAAACTGGGGGGCCAAGGCTGGGCGCTGCTCCTCTTGCCAGCAGGCAGCTCCCGCCACAGCTGGTGCCGGCAGCGGGCAGCGCTCCCTGGGCTGCCACGGCCCTGTGCCAAGAATGATTCTTGTCCTGCAAAGTTCAATGGGAGCTGTGTGTTGACAAACTGAGCAAATTTGAATCAGCAAAATTCGTTCTTGGCACGGGGACACGCAACTGCGCTGAATGCATAGGCGTGCTGCCCGCTGACGCTGCGCTGGCAGCCGAGGTGTTCTTGCGTAAATACACTGGATGGAAAAGTCAAAGGACACATGATGAGGCCATTTATTGCCAATTGTTTATAAAACACATCAAAATTAAGGGTTCTATTCTCAAGCCATGTAACTACCGTCTACAGCCCATTTCATATATGGCATATTGCAAATAAAATCACAATTTATAAATAATGTAGCACATCTGTAGAAAGGGAAGCTGTTCTAATAAATGAGAAAGGAAAAGACCATTAGTGTAAAAGAGGCATAAAGTAACAGGATTGTCGTGTACCAAACATTCAGACTCATTTATTCAAAAAATATATTTTTCAGCTATAAAAAGAAGCCATGAAAATTGCCTCAGACACCGAAGTACTGCCATGGCACAAAATCTCTGTAAAGGCAGAGATGGCACATTTTCTGATATTATAGTGTAACAGGGTTGACAGAGCTTGCCTGGGAAACCCCACACTGCTCATACCACAGGGCAGATTCTGTGAGACAACACAGGGGAGGTCCAAGCTTCTTGGAGATGGGATGCATGGGCTGTGAGGCAACAGGAAGCAAGGGGGTGCGACCCCTTACCTCCCCCCTTATCACTGCTGGACATCCAGTGATGGATGGTTAAGTTTTCTAAGCGACCACTCTCCACAGCTATCCTTATATCACAATGATAGCAACACAGCCATAGATACTTCAGTCTATTTTCCAGTAACAAACTTAAACCCTTGAAACTGGTCTAGGTTACCACTGAAAGTAGCTGTTAATTGCTAAATAGGTGTCAGTAATACAGCACATATAACATCTCTTCTCCAGAAACTATATTGGTTACTCACTTGCTGCAATTTATTTGCCAATACAATCCCAAATTACTCACTTACAGATATGAAAACCAACAATATGGCTTGGGCACTGGGCACTGGTTTTCTTTGACAGCCTTCACCATGTTTTCTCTTCCAATCCATACATGTAAGTGAAGGGGAGTAGGAACTGAACTTCAGCTTTTAAAGTAAACTAATCAACATATGGCAAAGTAGGAGCTTTCCAACTTTTCAGATCTCGCAGGACTTAACACACAACACTCATGCCCTGGACAAATGTTTCACCAGTATGTAATGTACAGCTGGGTATAACTAGCACCTTAACTGGATGCAGTAACTCATCAGTGTAGAATTAAGGCATCTGTGCGCACTGACCTGGTGGCTAATTTACACCAAACAAAACAAATATCACCGCTATGATGTGTCAGGTTCAGTCTTTGCCATGACCTTTCTGAGGTGTCAGGAACATAGAGGAGAAGTCAGCATATTTCATGGTGCGACAACCCATGTGCAGGTCAATATAGCTGGCACACTCATTTGCCCTGTGTCTTGTCCCATGTGATGTACATCAGGAGGCGTTAAGACAACTGACATTCAATATCTGCAAGCTTCTAAAGCACATCTTTGGAACCGGTTCCAGCTCTGCCCATCTGGCACTTTGCTTTCCAATGAGAAAACATCACATCTAGATCCCAAGAGTCACCTGGGAGTCCTGAGAGGCAAGGAAAGACCTCTGGTTTTGTCCACTGCCCAATACCCTATGGTCAATAGCCCAGCTACTACCAGGAGAGATTTTCTGGACAAACTGCAAGAAGCACTCATTGAAACAAAAACAAGAAATCACAAATAACAGCTGCTGCTTAATTCCTAGGGAGAAGATCATGCAGTCCAGTTGTACTTCAGGCAGTGCCTCTCACCTCCAAATCTTGCTCTCACTCCCCGTCACTTCTCCTGACGGACACTGTACAGATATCAGTCACCCACACAACACCTGCCTACTGCAGACAGTGCTCCAAGGATGGGTATGGCAAGGACCATGACAGCCACTCTATGCACAGGCCAACTTAAAAAAACAAACAAACAAACAAAAAAGGATACTACATTTCTAAACTATTTTCACGAGGCTATTCGCTCACTTTGTACCGTTTACTGGACTATTCCACGGCCTGATTTTCTAAGATAGATACAGTAAGCAAAGGGTCTTTGCAAGAAATTAGATCTCCGGTTCCTTTTTCTAGACTGACAGTTCTTTTCTGCACAGATAGTAAATCTATAAGAAGAAATATGTTTTTCTTTTCACAAGATAAAGAAAATCTAACTATCTAAATATGACAGACACTTCTTCAGAGCAGGTTTAGCTTCCTTGTCTGAAAAGCTGGGCAGTTATCTATGAAATTCTCTATGGGGACATCCACTTAATCAATTACTAATTTGCAAACTCAACTCAGAACTTTCAGATTGTCTTGCGTGATTTGTCAAACATCCACCTCAACTGTCTTTTCTTGTTGTAGTTGTTACAGGTTTGTGGTTTAAATATACAAATTTGCAATAGTATTGTGCCCTGGAGAGACAGATTGGTGTGGGCAGCAACCCACACCTGCATTCACAGCTGGATCTCCCAGTTGCTCTGGCAGGAGCCAGCCGCTTGCAAGTGAGGAAAAGTTTCAATAAGAACACATCTCAAGTGTGTATTTATTTATTTGGTGCTTTGGTGAGATACAAAGAGCACCAGAGGCAGACCTGACACAAGAGACAAAATTTGTAAAGATATTCATTACATAAAAAAAAAAATCTGCTAAGGCTTCCTATTCAATTTGATACAAAAAATGGGGCATTTTTTACTCTAAGTAAAATTTGACCTGACTAGAAGAGAAGAGTGGATAGGGTCACACAAGGCATGGGCACATAGTGCATTCCTCATGGGGAGGACTGAAAAAAAAACAACTAAAAAATAGGCTAGTAGTAAAGCCACGCATATGGCAAGAAGTACACATTGGTGCTACTAAGAAAGGGCAGTGATCCTGGCAGCCCTGATAATGTGCTGAAAGGGCAGACCCATCATGACAGTGCTTCACTAAACTGCAGACCTGCGTGGGGAAACACTGATGTCTCAATTTTATTGGTGATTATTTTCCTAATTGAAAAATCAGGCCAGTGAAGTTGTTTATTAAACCTCTACCCAGGTGTGATTCATGATGCACTATAAATCATCCTGAGAATCACAAAATAGAGCTGCACAGAGAGTGTAAATCCCTTAAGTTTGCAGGGAGTGCTGGTGCTCCCACACCTTTCTGCAGAAGCCTGGCCACACAACCAGGCAACTTCTGTGCTCAACTTTGTGTATCTTTGGTCTGACTCTCAGACGACTTTGGCTCAACACCTGATTAAATTCTGAGTGAGAAGCTTTGCTACTAAAACATATGAAAGACACGGTCACAGAAGTTATATGTATTGATAAAATCATAGCTGAGTCATGTACAGGAGGAGGTCTCAAATCATTTTGACTCTAAAGTCATCCCCAAATCAGTGAATTCAGTCAATTACATGCTAAGAATCCCCCTGCATAATTTTATCATGGAAAATACAAAGTCTATTGCAACCCATCTGTATGGCCTACTGAAAAGTGATGTGACTGTGAATTTGAATTTACAGCCCTGGCCACAACTTTATGAATATCACGGCTCCTGATTTGCATTCAGTAAGCAAACAGCAACAGCTAAGTTGATTCTGACGTGGCTGCTCCCCTGGCAACAGCACAGTCATCAGAAGTGATGTGCACGTGCCTGTGCCATGCAGTGGTTGGTAGGCTATCATCACCACTTGTTACACCAGAGTGGACAGGAGAGTGCCTTTACCCCAGCAGATTATTTTCATATGGCTAAACTTCCAGATGCCAACATCCCACCAATCCGTTTGCAGCCTCCATCTGGTTCCCACAGCTGGGGATACCGACGCAGCAAAACCTGCCAAAGTTTGTCCCGCAACTACTTTATTCTTTACCTGATTTTGTGAAGCAGCTTTTACAAAAGAGTTATTTGGACAAAACAGACTCCAAATGAACAAAACAAGACAGTCTTTATCAAGCAGGTTTTAGAAAAAGCCACTTCTGCGATCTTTGCGTTTTTACCAGAAAACATGTATTAGTTGAGAAGAGCATTCTACAACCTGAAACTCTTAGACAATATAATGATATTGCTCAGAAAGCTGCTGGGACAGAGCTATTCCAGCAAAATAATTCTTGCTGGTATAATCTGATCTTTTTGAGAAACTCATTTAAGCTTTTCTGGAAGTGAAATCTTCTCAGGAGCTTAGCTTCTGCTGACTTAGCAGAATGTGCCAGAGCCTAAATAAATCTTTATAAACCCAGACAAGTCCCACTACTTTATTTCTTTAAAGAACACCCATTTCTGCCATGACTCACAGGAAGTATGTTAATAATCAGCACAGAACAACCAGAAATAAGCTGGAGAGGTGAGAACTGCTTAGTCACATGCCAGGTGTAAGTTCAGAAAGCACATGGCAATGACATTAACCCTTGTCACCACCTACTGATTCATCCCCGATGCACGAGTGTGACTCGATGCTCAGATCTGCACAAAACAGCATGGGCAACACTTCCTCTCAGTGTCAAACCAAAATGTCTTTGTAAGATCAGTATCCACTTAGTCCAGTGGTGAAGGACCTCAGCTCAACAACTCCAGATGTATTTACAAGCACAGCCAAGAGCTGAGAACTCAAGCAGCATGTAAGCAGATCTGCAGTGACGGCACCATTGATTAGATAAAGCATGTCCATTTGACTTGGAAGTAAGCAAGGAGCTCATTGTTGCTTTTGTCCAACTCACCTCCATCCGCGTCTATCAGAAAATCTGAGACTGAATAGCTGGAATTCATGTGAGAAACAAACAATTTCTTTGCCATTTTCTTTCAATGTTACACCACATTCATTGACTTTCATAATTTAAAAAATACATAGGGCAGGACCTCATTTGTGTACAAGAAAACACGAAACAGATAATCTGAGAAGTCTACGCATTTCTTCAGAGAGCATCTGATATGCTGTACGTATAAACGTATAAATTCAGATTGTGTTTGTTACTGCAATAGTCCTTCATGGTTCAAAACGAGCTTGATCTGAAACTGAAACATAGCTTTAACCAGGTTTTAACAATGAATACGTGGAAGTAAACATCTTTAAAACGTGAAAGCTGGAGATTTCACACAGCTGGTTAGAGTGGCTGGTTATTTATAATCTCAACTCCAAAAAGAACAATGTGACTTTCAAAAACACTCATGAAAGTTTTCTCAGGCTGCACGCAACAGAGCATGCCTGCCAAAAGACCTCCAAGGAGCTCTGAAGAGCCCTTTATTCTCCTTTCCAAGGCTTCCATGCAGCAGGGCACTTTGTAGATCACTTGGTTTCCAACATTTTCCTTTTTATTCAGAAATTAAGAAGTATAGGGAAAGACAGCTACTGATTTAGAAAGGACAACACCTCTAAAAGGAGAACAAACAAACTTTCCATACTTTATTTCTATGTCATAAAATATTTCCAGCATTTCCCACTAAAATAATGCTTTCAATAAGAAGTATCTTGAGGGCATTAAAAAAAAAAAAATCAAACTTCCTTTGCCCTCCAAGGAACAGCCAGTTATCATATGGATAAAGCCCTTTGCCAATGAACAGTTCAGTTGATAAATGTTATCTTAAATCATTTCTCCTGGATACTTTTTAAAATATAGCAGTATAATGCAATAACTATGACAAAACAGAGAATTCTGACACTTCTCATAAGACTAAACATAGCCACATACTATATTTTCCAGCCTGAACTGCATCCAATAAACTGTAAGACCTTAGCCTGTGGTATACAAATTCTCATGCATATTCTCTCACATTTTAACCCTACAATTAAAACATGCACTATTCTGGTTATACAACACACCTTATAAAGCGAAGAAGACTGCACTTAAGGATTTATATATGAATGCTAATCTATTAAAGATGGGGCATTTGTTTTCTGTAACATCTCTAACCCAATGCAGTAAACAAAGATTGGTACAAAGTGAATATTAAATTATACAAGCTGGACAGACTACAATAACAAACTATGCAGTTGTTTTCAATTTGTGATTCAACAAACCCTAGAAATTTGATAGCAAGACTTTTATTTTAAAAGCAAGTTCATTATCAGTTTGTTTCAGCTCCCTTCATGGTAGTCCCCATTGCCACTGAAGGATGTTTAGAAAGACCTATGCTCAAAAAGTCTAAGAGCAGTGAACCAACAGGTCACAGACAGGGAGTTCTGTTCTCAAGCCTGGAGCAGCTTTGCCCCGTCTGTGGATGTTTTTGCCTGACAGGCAGTTCACTCTGACATCTACTGGAGAAGCACCCTGAAGAAGAGCACCAGACCGTGCAGCACTGGCTGGCAGTGAGCACCTGGGGCAGGAGATTCCTCAGGGCAGGAGTGCAGGGGAAGCCCCAAAGCGAGGGACAGGTAGATGAAGAGCTAAGGAAACCTGTGCAGCGGGGCAAGAGCCACTGAGCAGAAGTGGCACAAAGAACATGAGCTTTGATGGCAACAGATGTAAAGGTCGGGGAGAGAAAAGTTACACCAGTTCAGATGAAAGTGCAAGGGTCAGAAAAAGATTTTGGCAAAACAGAAAAAGGCAGAAAACCTGGGAATTTGGCAATCAAAACCCAAGTCATATAAAGGAGGTAAGAAATGACCAACTGAGAAGAAACCCTTGTTATAAAAAACAGGATTTTAATGTCTTGGAACAGTTCCTTTTAAAAAAATCTCCTAGAGTCTGTTTTCCCTCTAGATAACACTGAAGGCCAGTGGTGTGACCCGAATTGCTGAACACAAAATATGAGTGACTTTTCTTAAATGGAAACTAGAACTTGACTTCATACAGTGCCTTTCATACTTAGTGTGTTATAAATTGCTTTAAATACTGGCAGGCAAACAGCCATTATGCACTCAAGAGCTCATACATAATAATACTTAGCATTTTTATAGTGCTTTTCATCTTCAAAGTGCTTTACAAACAACTCATTAATCTCAACCAATGCATCTGCAAGGTAGATAAATAGCTGCATTGTAGGTGGAGAAATACAAAGAAAGTTCAAAAACTTATCCAAAGCCACACACACTACCAGTCTCAGGTACCCCTATTTCCTGTCTCCTAGTCCCATGAAGGCCCTGAGCCCCATTCTGTGTTGAGATCACACCTTCTCCTCAGCCACACAGCTGTAGAACTTGTTTTACTGGAAGGACAGCGGCAGGCTAGCTGGAGAGACTCACTTGTCCAAAGCTGGGAAGTTCCCAAGGCCTACTAGCTCCCTCCAGGATCCCCAACCCCAGGAGGAAGGAGATCCCTGAGTCACCAAAGGGAACCGCACAACAGGTTCTCAAACTGATTCACCACCAAGCAGCGAGCTGAGAAAGCCTCTCCCTGGCGGAAACCTGTGCCTCTCTCCCGGCAGAAGCCTTTGCCTCTCTCCCTATTTATTTCTAACTTCTGCACAGACTCCAGAGCAGGAGATTGCTACAATTCACACAACAGAAACGTGAAGTCTGTGGCCTCCAATTACTGCCATGATTCAAGAAAATAGCTCCACTCCTCCAGTGTTCTCTAACTATTAGAAACTTGTAAGGAATTTTTGTCTATCAAGAACAGTAACTCTCCCCCTTGCTGGTAGCTGGGAAAAAACCACCTTAATGTGATTACACTGCATGATTGTACTTTTAAATTTTTGAGGTTTAAAAAAGATCTGATAGGACTTTTTCTTAAAGTTTTTAAAAAAACCCAACAATAACAAACTCAGAAATACCAGGAATGTCAAAGCTGGAAGACTCAAGAAACTTGGAAGGTGTCAACAATACAATACCTATACTGTGCCTTACATTCCCTTACGCAGTGAAAAAGAATAATGATTTTTTTAGTAACACCACCTTTATTTCAGATGTTTATTAGTCATTAGATTTAATAAATAGATATGAGAATCCTTATCTGTTCCATCTTCACTTTCATGAACCCAGAGCTCTACAAGTCCTCTGGCCACTGTAGTTCCTCCCTGGGTAAACAGCTCATTTCCAAAAAAATAAGTCAGTCAGACAAACTGTTACAATAATAGAAAAGCAAAAACCACTTTTTCTGAAGATATCAAAGAAAAAAAGTATCTCTACAAGTAATGGTACAACACGTTAGTTAAGCAAACAGGAGCAGTAAAAGATAAATGAAAAGCAAACGTATGTAGCTAAAAGAGTTCTGTCAGCCTGCCCAGTCAACCTGGATATAAAAGCCAGAATAAGAAAGAAGTAGCTTTTAATTACTTTTCCTCATATAAATTTTTTCAACTTACAAAGAAAAAAACTAACAAGGTCACATAATCAAAAAAAACCTCCAGAAACAACTCCTGATCGTTAAGCCGAAACTACAAGCTCCCCACATTTAGAAGAATTTTTGGCTAATTATTTCACTGATTTAAAGTGGGCTTGTGTCTGACTGCCAACACCATACTTAAAAAAAAAAAAAAAAAGTCACATTTCCAACTCCTGATGAAAATAAAGGCATATAAGAGCAAACTAAAAATAAATCATACAGGAAATGCAATTAAATTTAATTACATTGAACACTAACATTCATTTTGCAATCATAAAAAAATTCTAAAAACATTTTCTACATAAAAAAATCCACCATCATAATATTCTACAGCTAAAATAATATACAATCTTTATATAATGCAGCTTTTCCAATGGAATGAGACAGATGTAAAAGCAACATGCAAGAATATAATTAAAATACACAATTCTAAAAATGATGGCACAGTAAAAAAAACACCCAACAGGGTAATACTAATGCTGTAGCATTTTTTTGTTATTTTGTTTAATAACTTGTCACTTTATTTGTAAGCAGTTATCAAAGAGATGCCACAGCAACTTCTGTCTTTGCTTGTGCTCTATTCTTCACTGCTTCTGTTTTCAGGCCAGGTTATAAAGAATCTTTTCTCCTAATCATCAACAAACTAGCACCAGATTTCACTTGGGGTTAGGTATGCTACCCACCAGGACAAGGCAACACTACATAAAAACAACAAAGAAAATAAAAAAAAGCAAGAGGCGAGGTCTGAACATAGTTTTCTTTCAATTCCCTTGGGAATCACGGCACTGTAAGTCTTGAATTCCCAGGCAGAGGGGATCATGTTCATCAGTTAGGGCAGCTCTCTGGGCCTAGGTCCAGGTAGACTGCTTGTCTAAACTTGATGAAATATAGGCGCCATCAGGTAACAGCAGTGGTCAGGGAGACTCCAGAAATGTGTAACTGAAAACTGAAAAATGAAATTGAAATAAGGCTGTAGCCAAACAGCCTCTTTCCACAGGATGCCATAACTGTAGGGCAGAGAGTGTACAACGTACAGACTGCTCCTTGTATACATTCTCTTGCTTTTGCACATATCTAGGATGAAAGTCAGACTGTACACAAGTATACTTTAATAAACATTGATTTTAAATAGAAGTACTTAGGAAAGAAACCACTGTGACAAATACACATGGCTTGAATAGGCAAAAAAAAAAAAAAAAAAAAAAAAAAA
>VWZG01006664.1:86995-97739 GCA_013396735.1 Grallaria varia | reverse complement strand
CTCGCCGCTCGGACGGCGTCGGGACCTTTCCTTCCTCGATTTCAAAGCGAGCCCCAGCTCGGCAGCGGCGTCGCAGGGAGCGGCCGGCGGGATAGCCGGGAAGGGCGAGGAAAGGAAGAGCCCGGACTGGGCCCCGCGCCTCGCCCCGGCGGCGCCGCGCACTCACCTCGGCTCCGCAGCGCGCGGGCGACCCTGGGCGCCGCCATGTTGCCCATGTGAGGCGGTCACGTGGCCGTGCTCGTGCCGGCGGGGCGGGAGCGCCCCCTTCCCGCCCTCGGCCGGGCGTGAGGGAGGAGCGGGCGGCGGCGACCGCACCCGCCGCACCGCTGGAGCTACTGCACAATTGGGTTAGGAAAATGCTTGGCCCTTAGGGTTTGTGTTACCCTTCAGATTCTGTATAGGCCTTTGCAACAAATATAACAGCAAAAACTTAGCTCACAGTTGTTGGAGTCGGAAGTGACCTCTGGGGATGATCCAGTCCAACCCCCCTGCCAAGGCAGGGTCTCCTAGAGCAGGTGACACAAGAACACGTGCAGGCGAGGTGGGTTTTGAATGTCTCCAGAGAGGGAGACTCCAGGCCCACCCTGAGCAGCCTGTTCCAGTTCTTTGCCATCCTCAGCTTAAAGAATCATAGAGTAATAGAATGATAGAATCAGCCGGGTTGGAAAAGACCTCTGAGATCATGAAGTCCAACCCTTGATCCAGCACCACCGTGGTTACAAGACCATGGCACGAAGTGCCACATCCAGTCTCTGTTTAAAAACTTCCAGGGACAGAGAATCCACCACTTCCCTGCACAGTCCATTCCAATGCCTGATTACTCTCTCTGTAAAGAATTTCTTCCTAATATCCAGAGAAGAGGCCAACCCCCAACTGGCTCCAACCTTCTGTGAGGTAGTTGTAGAGAGCAATAAGGTCTCCTCTGAGCCTCCTCCTTTCCAGACTAAACACCCCCAGCTCCCTCAGCCTCTCCTCATAGGATTTGTGTTCAAGTCCCTTCACCAGCCTCATTGTTCTTCTCTGGACCTGCTTCAGCACCTCAACATCGTCATGTTCTTATATGCTCACACACATCACAATCTTTCTGTCCTTACACACACAAACGTGTACACACACAGTGGTAATCTGTGGGGTAAGTAAGTAGTTTTTAACTTCCTGTGTACAAGTTTTATGATTCAGTTAAGAATAGGATCAAAACCCAAGGTGGATGGGAATGCTAATGTTATTTACCTCCCTGTACTTTGGAAAACTCCTGAAGAAAGTATGAACTTAAAAAGATACATTGCAAGCCTTTCTGTCTTTAAGGAGCAAATTCCAAGCATTCTCTGATCAAAAAAGTGTTATGATCCTCTCAGGGGTCTTATACAGATGTTGCTAGCAAAAGTACATCACTTAATCAGCTGCCACAGCACGATAGGCAGCCATCGTATGGCTTATATCCAGACCGCACAGTAGGTTAAAGATCAATACAATACCTTGCACTGCCTTCAAAAAATAAAACAATCCACTTCTTATAGCTATATTCTACATCAACTGACATGTTTCATCATTGTTATTCAGTGAGAGGAGAATGATAGGATTTTAACAGAAAAATAGAGATATAAATGTAGAAAAAGCATTGCTAAGCTGTTCAGTTACACCTCATGTGCACCATTACTCACTGCTCACTGGTGAGAGGTATGCACGTGTTTCATTTGCAGGGCAGAAATGCACGTGTCTTCACCTTGTTCCTAATTCCACAACTCTTTCAGGAGTTTGAATCTCATCAGGCATCATCTTATCCTATTTAGTATCTTGGCAAGGCTTTAGGAATGCAGACACCCAACCACTGGTTGTATAACAATGACGTACAGTGTAAAGCAATCATACACATTGTGCTGCTTGGCCTAATCAACTACATGTATTCTGGAGTGGATATGCTCATGTGTTCCTAAAGAGAACAGCACACATCACATGAAAGTAGCCATGTATGATGAGTAGAACACCATCTTTTCCTGATCTATCACTAAAGCAGAGAAACAGAGTAGCCTAAGTCTTACCTTTCTTATTTGAGTCAGTATTTCCTACTCTGGGAAATGATGCCATTGTTAAGAGAAAATGAAGTGAATGCTTGGCTTTTGTCTGCAGCTGTAAGACTCAAATTCCTTATTGTAACAGCTTGAAAACTGGTTGATGGCATAACAAAATGCAGAATCTGGAGGCAATACTAGTTACACTGTTACCACCTTTGTAATTACCTTGTCCTTAAGTGTCAGGCTGTTTCACAAATACTTGTAGGTATCGGCTAGTGGTTAGACTGGACTAATTCTTTTTGCATGTCAGAAACCAAGAGGGGATTGATCAAATTACAATCGATTACATTTCAAGCGAACTGTGTAATTTTTTTCAGTTTCTGGATGAATCTTAAGCCTAACAACAATCATTATTCAGTAGTCTCTAATTTATGCTTAGATGCAGGCTTTCTCCTTTTACTAAGAAATACAAACAACAGATAGAGGTTTTAGGAGCTTTATACCAGTAAAATGTGTATGAATATCTCAGAAAAGAGATACACCATATCCAAACACAGCAAATCTGAAAAATCATACTCTGCTGCATTCAGGTTCTGTCACCAAAAGCAAATACATAACTTTTTTCCTCGTGTATAATTGTCTTGTTACATTTGATAAATCCTCTGAAATATTTAAGGCCAGTGATGTCTCAAGCTGTCCTGAGCTTCACATTGAGGGGCAGCTTTAGAGAAATCACTTTTCAGCCCAGGGTTTTTTTGACACTTGGCTGTATGTTATGTTCTTCCAGGAGAGTCTTTCACATCCCATCTCACTTAGATTGGCTCTCTGCTGTCAGAGCCAGCATGTGCTAAATGTAGAATCTCAACTGTATTATTTCCTCCCAAGACTGGGCAGGCTGATATTAAAATAAGCAAAAGATGTGCTAAGGGAGACATAAAGCTAGGTTTTTACATGCAAGTTTGAAAGCAGTCGGTAAGATGAGAGTTATGCCTTACGTACACATGAACTCTTATGTAGAAGATCAGAGAAGTATGCTTCTAGTTTAAGTATTAGCATACTTCTGGGGTTAGGCTTAGACTTCCCTATCTAAGGTTATCTTAAAAGATGATTTAGCTCCATAGCAGCTTTTGCTGACGAGGCTGGTGCTGTTTGCGTCCTGCTCTAATCACAAATACATGTTCTTTCTTTCAACATTGGTGCTCATCTGATCCACCATAGAGACAGTTTGGAGTCCTGAACTTGCAAAAACCCATAAGCCTCTTAAATCAGCAGTACAAAGTATATATAACCAAGTAAAGCTACACCAAACTTACATCACAGCTCTAGGGAAAGCAAAATGACATATTTACAGTGCCTATCATATTATATTCATTCTAGGCAAAGATTTTCTCTTTCCCACAAAACTATGAAAATTTTAAAGACATGAACACCCCATACAGCTCAGAGAAAAGCTCAACTGGAAGAAAGAGAAGCATCTAAAAATAACAGCTATTGAACATGAACACTTCCCTTATTGTCATACCATTTAGAAACAAAAAAGGGGGTGTCACGCTCTTCCCATTGATCTAGATTTTCTTTACGTTCTATCTCTTCAGCTCAAACAACCACAAATGGAGCACATACCTCCTGTGCGAAAAATGTTTACAGCATTACATGTTCTTTATTTACTAAAGAAAGAAGCTAGTGCTACTCTTGGGAAAAAAAAACAAAAACAGTGCACAGTACTGCTCCTGGTATATAGTTTTTTGTAAAGGCCAAGAGGGAATTCTGAATCCTCTTCCCAAGGCTTTGTCTTCATCGTATCATTACCTGAGATTCTTTCAGTTTGGCTGGGAGCCTTATATCTGAAATGAGCTTTGAAGAGCAGAAGTAGGACATTTTTTTCGCCCTTTCTCTCCGCCTCTAGTCTGGAGAATTAAAAATATTTCAAACATGGAAATCTGAAAACTGCTAGATTAATGGCCCTTTTTACACTAGCTTGTACCATTACCGATGTAAAGAAGCTCTGATACACAGTCTGTAGTCTTGTTTCTTGTATTGTGTATTGCTGAAGGCTTTAGTGCAAGGAACAAAGAACATGGTAAGCATGTATTTGAATGAGTAGTTATGGGTAGAAACTGGTATTCACATTATTTTTCTTTTTACATTGTAAAAAAAAGAGTGATAGGGAGGCCTACAATTTTCCCACCACAGTCATGAGCCAGTAGGATGGCAGATAGCATGCCCTGCGCCTGAGCCGAGCTTGCATCTATTTGGTTTGCTTTGTGTAATAGCCTTCCGTTTTTACTGGCTGCACTAAATTTTTAGCCTCACAATTCCAAATACTGCCACTAGTGTAGTTAACAGCCGTTTGTAAATGAAACGTTTTAATAGAAAGAACTTGGTTAGATTGAAATCTTTCTGATCATTGGAGAAAGAGCTAGCAGTGTAAACGAGCTGGAATTGCTGACAGCATGGGGAAAAATATCCCCAGTGACTTTCAGTTGATTTTTTTTTTCAGAGAATGGAAATACCTGCAAGACATACTTGCTTACGAAATACAGATTTTAATATTTTACTATGCTGTCTTTTTTCAACTTCAAGTCCAAATTATCCTGGCAAGCAATGTTTCACAAAGCAGTAGCATTAGAGAATAATAATTTTCAAATTGAAAGCTGAAATTCCACAGTTTTAGGTGATAGGCTTATGAATGTAACAGGTATTTCTAGCTCTAACAGTTGGATAGTGAAGAAATCGGGTCAGAACTGTGAGGAAAGGTAAAATGGCAAAATATGCAACATAAGATTTTTCAAGCTTTCTAGTGTCTGACAGTCATAAAATACGGTAAAGGAAAAGCGTAAAGAGCAACAAAGTCTCAGTGAGAGACAAAAAAGGAATTGAAAAAAATCTATATAAGCAGACACAAATCCTTCATACAGACATTATCGGCTGCTTACCCTCCTGCTGACATTGCGGAGAGAGACAATAGGTCAGACTTGAATTGCCTAAACTGCCACATAGCAGCTTTGTGTGTTAGTTCATGGGAGGCACAGACACTGCCCAAGACACTCCTTCAGCAACACAGAGACCTTTATTCCCCCAACTGCAGCAGTTAGTGTCCTTCAAATCCTGCAGCTTCTTTCTACAAATCCTGTAGCTTGCTTTCTCAGTTCTGAAGCCATAGGCATTCTGTTGTATTGCTTGAGACTATTAGTTGTTGAGGTAGAAGTTGTTTTCTTGCAGTAGGTAACTTCTGTATTTCAGAAGTTGAAAGGGGACAGTTTGACGCAGGTTTCTAAATATAAACATTTTTCAGAGTTTTATTTACCTCTTAGGACAAAATCTTGGATTAGCACTGTTGACAATAGCTTTGCATGGAAAGAAAACTTCCAGTGGAACTAAATTCACTATTTTAGATACCCCACTGCATTTTCTTGAAGTAGATTTACTGATGCTGTGACTGAATTTTTAAGTGATGGAAGGGCAAACCAGTATTCTGATGCCAGCATCATCTACAATGAAAAACTTTAAATATACTTACAGGTCTTTATGTACATTCTAAAAGCAGTAATTAAATGCAAAAAAACTGTCTTAAATGGTTTATCAGTATGTTGTACAAAGTTTCACTTGAAGTTTAAGTGAAGTGACTGAAGAATGTGGATTTAACCAAAACAGGAAAAAAGTCAGAGTAAATTAAATCACATAAACCTATTATTAATAAGCCTGTTATTACTGTTCCCTCTAAGTTCCTGTTAGCATGTAATAACTCAAAAGAAGAACAATAGCAGCTTAAGAAACCTAGGATAACAGATTAAATATTTGAACAAAAGTATTTCTAATCCAGGATTACTTTAGTGTCGTATTGTGCCCAGAATAGGAGAGGGCTCTAATAGCATGCAGCTTCAGCTATCCAGTTCTTACACTCTTAACATCTAGAGTGAAGAAGTTGCTACTAAGCCTCAGTGTTAATTTGTCAGCTCACAAATCCACAAAATTGAACCCTTCTAGTATCTACTTGCAATTCCATACAGACAGTTATTAGTTCACAGGTCCTTTCTCAGCACACTAAAGTCCAACACCACTGGTGGCATCTATGCTGTCTTCCATACTACACTACAAAGTGTTTGTTTAAATACAGTAGGAGGTCCCTGTTCTTAGTTACACTAATACAGAAATATAAACACTACACAAAACTTAGTAAACTTTTATAAACAGTATTAAACTTTTTTATTTCATAAATACGACTCACTGAACAGCTGGAGTTGCTGCTGTGTGTACTTCAGAGACAAGAATCCTGCAGTTCACTTGTAGGTGAAATTTGTTATCCTCTTGAAAACCATGGAGCAAAATCTCCAGACTGGCAAGCTAGGACTTTGTGCAGTATCATCCTGAAGTCTGGGTATTTAGTCAATTTTACCATTAATGCATAGTCTCAAAAATGTTAGTTTGAACAGATGCACCCTGGAAGCCCACTGATCTAAGCTGGCACTCCCCAAGCAGTGCCAGAAGAGCCATCACTGTTTTCTAGCTGTCAAACGAGATTATTGCCTCTTTCTTTGCCAAGGGATAGTCCAGACAGTTAAGACCACTTCAGGCAAAGTCAGCAGGGCTAGTTCAATTTGCTGATAAAGATTGCATCAGATAATTGGCTTAATTAACTGTAATGGATTAGGGAGTACTCACATGGCCTTTCCTGGAAGCAAAGCTGCAGAAGCTGTAGTCTGCTGTAGGATGGAAGGATTCAAAGTTTCCAGACTTCTATGTGGCCATTTATTCCTATCTTTCATGACAAGAATTAGCAACAAAATAGCTCCTGTAAATCAGGTCATAAGTTTTGCTGTCCACAGGCCCATTCCAATAGCTTAGAATGCTCCCAAGACCATACTGGAATGAGAAACCATCCTTGGCCTAAGACTGTACCTTCACCACTAAAGGAACTGGAAGCAGTAGCTCACCTCTTTCAACACTGTCAACATAAAAGGGGAAAAAATGTTGTGGTAAGTTATGAAAAGATAAATCTTCTCTCATCACTGTGTGAGAAAAGCTTCATTATTTGTGAATAGTGAAAAGGAAATTGTGAATAAGGAAAGCAATTTTGGACTTTTGGCTCAGTAATTCCTAAGAGGGCAAACAGCCCATTGGGCAGTGTTGCTTCTTGTCAGTCCTACAGTTTCTTAAGTGGCTTAGGCTTCTTCGTGAGTGGCTTCAGCCTCAGTAATGCAACAGCTTGGGGAGTGTTAGTGCAGACTTCCTCAGAAGCACCAGAAGTATCCTGGACCTTCACACAGGAACCAAATTTAAGCACAATTCTTCAGTTCAGCTTTCCCCCCTTCTGGCTTATGACCAACATCTGAATGTGTTCAGCAAGAAACCAAAACCAATCTAACAAAAACCCCTTGCCAACCCTCCAAGTCCCCTGACTTAGCCTCAGGATTACCATTACAATCACAGAAAGTCTTCTAACAATTGTTTCCATTGATTAGTGTAATAGATTCAGATACTACATATGAAAGACATATCACACAGACAAGATACCCTAATCCAGAAAAAAAAAATTCTAGAGAGAACTTAATAGAAAATACAAAACCAAGTTCTAAACATTTGGAAAACATTACACTTTCTCCACATGACATCAGACGTTAGTAGAGAACTGTCAATCTGCAAACTCCAGTTTTGAAAGATGGACCTGAATCTCATTAGGACCATGAAATACACTTAATAAATTTCAATGACCTTATTCTGATTAAGTCCTGTAAAGTCTGAACTACCAGAAAAGATACATAATTTATTCCTTTGAGGGAGGATAGACAGGATATTTAAGAATTAACCTCAAGTCTGAAGTAATAGATAGCAGAATAGAATCAAGGAATTTATATAAAGGCACTTGCTTCCTACAGATTTGTTTCTTCCACTAGTAGAAGGGCTACCGGAGTCCTTACAAAGTTTTGGCTGGTTTCCTCCACTGGGAGGTATTTTCCTGAAAGTCATGAACCTGAAAACTTGGGAGTTTTTAGAAGCATGGGCTCAAGGCACTTTGGAGGCTTAAGGAGAATGGGTCTGTTAGCTTATGGCAGTAGGATCCACTTTTAGGAAAGGGTAAAGAGCCTGTACTCCGTAAGCACATGGGTGAGACCACAGAATCAACCTTGTAACCTGCTCATATGACATTAAACCCAGGAGGAGTGCACAGGCCCTACACTGTACAACAGGATCCAAATAGAACAACGTGAGGAGAATCGAGTTAGGAGAAATTTAGGAAATTGCTCACATTTGTATAAGAACTTACTATTAAGTCTTGATGCAAAACAAAAGGCTAAAAGAAAATTCATACAATTGAAGTGACACTGTATTTGAGAATCTACATTATTTATTTCATTAAGAAGTGCCCCCAAACCTAAAGTACATTTTTAGATCTACAACACAAAAATAGAAAATATTTAAAATGCACAGAAACACAAGTCACCTTTAATGTGATTAAAACGTCACATGAGATTTTTTGCAGTTAAGTGGCAATTAAGGATGTGCTTTACAACACTGTATAGAAATCTGCAAGTTTCCTGTACAGGCAGGATCCTCATGCTTGTGCAAGTCGTTCTAGGACTCTTCGGTAATCTGAAACAAGCTGTTGGAAGCTCTCTTCTAACTGTTCACGCTGCATGTTTAGGTCTATTTGGTTCAACTGATTAGTCATCTCCTCTGGTCTTAGACACCTTCGCATCTTGGCAAGTTCTCTTTGTTTTTTCTAAGCAATCAAACAAATAGTAGTTTGAAACACAACCAATAATTATCAAGAATACGGCATTTCATTAAAATTTATTCAATTTCAGTATCTAGTTCTTTAAGATGTCCCTAATCCCAAGAAAAGCAGTAACAAGTGTGTGATTAGTACATCTGTTCTAATAAAGAGTCATAGTTCCTGTATTACCAATGAACTAGTGGAGTGAAAAATGGTTTCAATTTTTTTCCTTAACCAAAGAGATTAGGTCTAACAGTACACCAACTACTGAAGATGTATGGCATGAAAAACTTGACTGTAGAAAAATGACCAAGATATTTAGTTCTACAATGACATTAATCACACTGGTGGCCCATTATGTGGCTGTTTGGCCAACTAATTTCCCCATAACTGACTATAAAAAATTAATTTTAAGCCTCCTGTACACATAAAAAGTTTCACAAATTCTTACAAATTATTCAAATAACAATTGACAGGGACTAGAAGAGACAACATTGAAATGCAGTAAAATTATTTACAAGCATAAACATATTTGTACAGCAAGAAGATAAGTTCTCCTTGCTGTGTCACATACATGATATTTTTACCTGTTTCTTAAAAACATATCAAAATAGTTTTTTAGTTCCTTTTCCCAGATAAACCTTTGTACAGTCGATACCTAAAGAACTGAATAGTTCAGAAATAAGTACTTTCCATTCTTCAGTCTTCTCTTGCTTTGTAAAAGCAGAATGTCATTCAACATTTAATTAAAAAAACAAAAAAACCCATTATGTATGCCTGGCATCTTATCAATAAATCTTTGTAATGCCTATGGAATCAGCATTTACTGAAACAACAAAACTTCATCAAACCATCAGTCTCAAAATCAAAATCCTTTGGTACTCTAATTTTATACTTATTCCTCAAAGGAATATTTTATTTCTTTCTGTGGTTGATGCTGAGGGTCAGGAGGGAGAAGTGGAGACCACAGTAAACTGCAAATGAGTAAGATTAGAAATACTTTTATAATCTCCCATAGATAAGCAAACTTCAGTTCAGAAAAGGACGTTCTATATTTATGACCTGATGAGGCCTCCAGGCACATTTCTGGCCAATAATCGAGAAACCTTCCTTGTAGAAAGGATGCAAAAAGCAGCATAGATGGTCAAGTTTTAGATTCACGTTAGCTCATCTAGTCAAGGTGAGCAAGATACTCAAAACATGTGATAAGTTGCCCAAATCAAAAAGATGAGTATCTTCTGACCAAGCTTCTGTCAGAAGCAAAACCAAAACCATATTATTCTTGAATTAATTAAAATTCTGCTTAATTAACAGGATTATCTGTTTAGATTTTAAGTAGCAGCTCTGAAAAAAAGATGTCATTTTTAAATGGCCATTACATCTGACACTGTAGCATTAGGCCATCACATCTGACACTGCAGCATTAGGCCATCTCTAAGTTCCAGATTCCTGGTAAAACGCAAGCTCCTCTTGCATATTTCAGATGACCAGTTGTTTCAATATCCATTTCCCTCCAAATATACTACCAGCATATCCAGGTACACAAGATTCTAAAAATTGACATCAATGACATTTGACTGGGGCAATTTCAAAAGGATTCTATGGGAGCAAGTTATTGGGCTGGGCAGAAAAGTATATTCTGTTGAAGTAGCAAACCCAAACAAAGTATAAGCACAGCAGAGCTATTTAATTTCAACAGGGATGATATGAAGAACAAAGACATGATCAAGGAGACATGTCTACCATCATAGTCCACTAATAAGCAGAGTTCTTAAAAAATGGAGGAGCCACAGTGCAACTGAAATTTCACAAGCTGCTCACCCTTTAACTACCTTAGAGTGATGCCCTGTTCACTAATATAACAAATCTTAATTTCCTGTATTAATACTACTTAAACAGAGAGCAACATAACCTTCGGTATCAATCATTCCAATCTAGTGGTACCATATACATAAGACTCAGTATTTTAAGCCATCTTGTTAATGTGAAGACTTCAATAGGAATAGATGCATTACAT
>VWZG01006664.1:75412-86952 GCA_013396735.1 Grallaria varia | reverse complement strand
TATAGTTTTATCACTTCTACTATTAGCTGTAAGATGCAATACCATTTTTACTAAAGTAATGACAACTTACAATCATTCTACATCTGTACAGCACTATTCAAACGAAGCTATCATATGCTTCATATAATAAAATGATACCAGTATTAGAATATGCAGCAACATTCCTGACTGTTTATTAAAGTTTGCTTTCCTCCTCCAAATTATCCTCTACATCTTACAAGTTAATTTTATTTTCTTTCTGAAAAGTTTTTAAAAACAGCACTGTGACTAAAATTTCTTGGAAATCATTTAAAATGAGTGTATGAGTAAGCTATTTACTATGTAGAACTATCAAAAACAAGATGACTATTTCAGAATATGGAACTTAAGATCAGGGAAAAAGGTGTTGGCTACTTTAAGGATTCCCTTGAATTCTCATTGAAATAACAGAAAAATGAAAAATGCAATATTCTAAAGTAGCAATACTGCATAACTAGCAATACAAAATCTATGCATTATCCATGCATTTATTGCATGCAAAGACTTAAGTGGAAACACCTGCTAGAATCACTAGAATTGAAACCATGTCATAGTACTGTTTGTTGAAAAAACACCTTATTTGTAGCGGACACTGAGTGAAATTTAGCAAATGAGACAAGAGATTAATGAAAGCAAGTGTATTGATTAAAGTCCTGCCACTCAGCATGACATGGTGTTATCTCCAGATCAGACAAGTATTTAATCCAGTGCTGGGCTCTCATTTCTGCAAAGCCCAACAGGACTACAATCAAAGTTCTGCTATTTTGCTATAAAAGGGAAAGTGCTGCTTTAGAAAGACTTGCAAGCTAATTGAGGTACTCCTTATACTCCTTTTCCAACAGGATTTTGATTTGCTTAGCAACTACTTAGTTGATGAGAGTAGCTAATGTGCTAGTTACAGCCATAAACCTAGATTTATTTGTGGTCTTTTCATACCAAGAGTCAAAGACTGATGTCATTAGCAACTAGCATTTTTTAAATCTCCATCTCAAAGGGTCAGTTCATGCAACACAGACCAACTGTATTGAAGATCCTAGAATGCCTAAGTAATAGGAGCTAAGAAAATTATTTTGTACCAAGTTTAGTAACTTGCTTGAATTCTGCTGAAATTTTTATTCCATCTGCATGGAGTTCTATGTTGGTCACTTCTACCAAGCTGTTTATTTAAGACCTACCTAACAAGTAGAACAGGAATCTAAGCTATAGTTAGTCCGTAGTGTAAATTTATTACAGCATTTACATCTCTTCAAATTTTTTGGCTCTATTTAAGAGTTATTTTTAACCTTTTCAAGAAACTGTCGACTTTTTCCTCTTAAACCTACCTGGGCATAATGCCACTTGTAACTAGACAGCATAAGCTTAGTAGTAACCTCCTGCTGGAATTGAGCAGGAAACAGTCAGCAGCTAAACGCAGGATCTTCAGCACCGTAATGTATGACTGTTCTCTTCATCTGTACACGTGCCAGTTGAACACTGCATAACTAATAGTAGTTGATTGGCAACATAATTGGCATCAACTACATTTATGGAAATGAAAGTAAAATCAAGTATAATTAGCCTTGGAAAAAGTATTAAATGATACTTAAGTCATATACACCTTATAGGGGCCAATCAGTCTTCTTTTAACGTCCAACCGGTAGCTCCTGGACTGTTCCGCATCACCCATATTTGTTGCACGCAATCGGAGAATTTCATAGACTCGTCTTGTGTGTTGCTAATGAACAGAAAGGAGAATAAAAACCATGTCTGAATAAAGAGGTCGCTCAACAGAACTCAAAGTGGAAAAATGTTGAAATATTAGAGTAATTCCTCAACTTATCAGAAGACAGTCAGAGGCATGGACAAAGCCTCTGTCAAATCTATCCTCCTATCTGCTGAATAAACATTCTTCTTTTTACTTCAAAACCATTTTCCTTCCATGTATCCAGTGTCTGGTGTCTCAAAGTGTTGCACCAGCTGTATAGCTGCTTCAAGGACCTGCTGTTAATAAACAGCATAAAGTCCAGAAGCAGAGCCCAAAAATACTTCAAAAAACTGAAGGACTGGAACCAGAGTGACATTAAACAATATCAAACATCTACTTTGCTCATTTTAGTAGTCCCCATATACCTACTGCCCTTCACAAGGCCCTCTGGAAGTCCTAAATGTGAAAATGCAAAAAATATTTAAAGTTTTCTGTTTACTAGAGAAGAAAATTTATTAGTAAATGGAAAAACTGAAGTCCTTTTCGTACCAGGATCAGATAGTATGACATCTGGGGAGAAAAGACAACACATGTTGTTTCTATATTAGTATTAACTGTTGCATCTGTATGAAAGCAGAATTTAAGACCAAGTATAAATAAGGCGTTTTGTTTGCTACACTAGCATAAGTTTTTTTTATACTGTTAAAAAACTCAAACTCAACATTTATCCTTTCAGTTTTAAAATACAGAAGGCTGCTGACACGGTCTCCATATACAAGCTATACCTTTTTCATGAACACATTTGAATATGGCTTCACCCTCCCCCTCCCTCAAGCCTCAGTTTTCACTAAATCACATTCAAATACATTTTTTTATTAAGCAACTCTGCCATTTCACTACCATACTCACAAATGAGTTCAATAACTTACTGAGATTACCAGCAAATTTAATTTTCAATTTAACTGATTAGTTCTCCTAGTGTTTAAGTTGCCTCAGTAGCAGCTGTTTACCACTTCAGTGGCTGCATTCCCAAAGTGACACTTATTGTTTACATAAATACACTTGAAAAAAAATCAAAACCATGTCTAATTCTATTACAACAACAGAATTTTTAAGTTAAAAAAGGCTTTTATCTAAAACCAACTAGGTATCTCCCGACACATCCTAAAAAACTGTCAAAATAAGCCAGAGTATGAATTCCATGTCTCCATCTCTAAGTTTAAATTATTATTCCATTAATTTGATAAGAATATATTCAACTACAACTATTCTGATTTAATACCTTATTTATTTTCAATTTTTGTTGAGCTTCCATCACCATTTCTTGGCTGAAACCTTGCATTAACTTTACTGGGGAAAAGCAAAGCAAATCTTGACAGAGCTTTACAAGAACAAAGTCTCTCAGCTTCACATAGTTCTCAGATGGATCTTCAGCTAGAAAGAATAAAAAAAGCCTATCAGCATTATTTGTTTTCTCATCTCTGGGATGTAATTACAAAGAACTATGGAAAACAAAAGCAGATGCAGTATTCATTAGAATAACACCAAGGTTGTGGGTTTGATTCCCTTATGGGCCATTCACTTAAGAGTTGGACTCTTATGGTCCTTGCGGGTCCCTGATAGAAACAACTGTGCTTCATTAATTTTAAGTACTGCTATCAAGGGTTAGGTGTTTGACAGCAGACATCAAGCAGGTCACAGAAAAAGAAACTTCTAATAGTTTGTGTATGTAGTACTGTACAGTATTCTATATGATTTTATAAGAAACTGAGTACATGTATGTTTGATCCCATTCAACTCCTTCAGGAAAGAAGACTACTCTGTGTATACCTTTTGTTTTTAATATATCTTCCATCTAATCTATATTTGACAGTGGTAGAACTACTAGCACAAACAAACTATGTGGAAAAAGACTGGTGAAAATATTCTACTGTATACAAGTAAACAAGCTGAAGATGTATATTGACCACAAGTTATAGTCTTTGTTAGCAAGGAAGACAGGAAAAGGTAGAAGGACCCAAAGGGCAAGATTATTCAGAATTAAAAGGCTGTAAGGACCTAAGCAAAAGCTGATCATAATTCCACGTTACTTGCATTTTGCTTAAAATGATAGCACAGCTATCAAAACGGTTCTTTTAGGAAAAAAACACCAAAGCTGAGAACTTGCCTCAGCTAACATCAACATGGTCCTATATGCATTGTTCCTATTTATGAACAACGTTGTGAATGTATTTCTTTCTTCCTTGCTTGTTTAGACAGGCTCACCACAAATAAGTAGCAGGGCCATGTTTCCCCCAATACCCGTTTTTCCATGAACTAGCATTGCTGAGTTTATTGCTAATCAGCTTATATCCCACCTGTGCCTTTCTTTAGTTTTGAGGAACACTTCTAAATAGTTAAAATTTGCAGTTTTAAGATGATCAAAAGCAAAAGTTACCAAGGACAGGGATAGAAGTTTTTGCTATGTATATACAGCACTGCACAAGTAGCTGTTTTTTTGAGTTGGAGGATGCTTATAATGGTTGCATCAATTAAAATGTTCTGTGCATGACGGGTCTAACCTTGTACAGCAAGCCTTATATCACTTGTTCTACAAAAGAGACTGGAGAAACTGCACTGAAGTTAATCAACTCCATTCCTTTGAGGTCAGATTAATTAAAAGAAACATAAGGCAGTTTCTGTACTGTGCTTACACTATCAGCATACATTTTGCTTGTGTCAGAATGACAAGCAGAACAAAGTATTTGTTGTAAATGTGTAACTCCAAAGTAATTTTTTAAATAAATCATTAGCTCTTTCAAAGACGTTTACTAGGTCTTCATTTCCTCTTTTCAGAAAGGTTAAAGGCTTTACTTCACAATTTTAGATGATACGTAATTAAATATCCTGACAATATCTGTCCAGCCAGATTTCCCCCTCAAAAATGACAAGAAATAATTCTGTAAGAGCTTTAAATTCCATAACTTGAGTGCCATATTGTAAGCCTTCTCCTGCTTCATTCCATAAAAAAATGGAACCTTGTTTTAATGCAGTTATTGGTTGCTACAACCCCTTGTTTAAGGCACTGAACCATGAACATGTCAAAAGATTTATTCAGTACCAGTTAAGTATTATTCAGTTTACTCAGTTAAGACTTTATTCATCCTCAGTTAAAGCTCTGCCCTATTAAAGGAAAAAGTAAATGCATGATGCATGTTTCACATGATTTTCTGTTGCATTAACAAAGTTAGGTTTCCATGGACTGGATTAAAACTATGGGGTGGCTTACTTTTTCTTAGGACTATCCTGCAACAATGCATTATGAAAGCAAGCAATCTAATGTGCTTTAATTAGAAAGGGGAGTTGTTGCTCACAAAGATGAGACTGCACATATAATTGAATGGTCAACTTGTGTTTGAGCTACATTTCTTCCTATACTAGACTTGAAACCACAGGACAGATGCCATGCTTGTGGCAATTTTTAATATTATTTTTGTTACGCACATGGACCCTTAATCCCCTCTGCCATTTCCTCAATAATCTTTTATTTTCAGGTATCTGTGTATACACCTAATATCAGAGATGCCTTTGACCAGCAACACATGCTTCTGGAGCACAAGTTCTCTATGAGCTTCTACTGTCTGTAAAATTTCATCTTGCACACTAGTATTAATATGCTATTTTGGTTAGATGTGTTGTGTTCCCCCTCAAGTTTGAGTTCTGGCTAGCAGGAGTAAGTTGAAAAAGGAATTTGACAACGCTTGATCTCTTGGCAAACTCAGCTGCGTATCTCACAGTAAAATGGCTGATTAGCTGGTAATCTGTCCGTGCTAGGGCGAAATTTCCTGGTGTGCTGTTCTCTAAGTAAAGCATTTAAGGAGCTACATTATATACACTTCTTCTGTAAACCAGGATACTATTAATGCTGAACTGAGGGGAAGCTGGATCTGCAAAAGGCTGTTTAATTTTGACAAATGGACATAAAAGTTAACGTGTGGGCCAACAACCTGTGAATGCTACAAGTTGCTTATTAAAATTTAACACAAACCTGTTATATCAAGTACTGTAGGAGAAGACATATAGTATCTATGAACTGTTTCAAGCAGCTGAGCACCATGGCCTTCTCCTTGGAATGGTGGCAAGATCAGCATCTGGCTAAAGACAAAGGAATGCATTTTCACTTTAAATTACGCATTTGCAAACATAACGTAAAGTCTTAAAAACAAAACGGTATTTCATTTTACACCAAAGTACATGTAGCAACCTTAATGTTAAAATGTCTTAAAATTGTTAAATATTCAAAACTTGTTTGAGATTCACTCCGCTTCAAGAAGGAAACAATGAAATAAATCAGTGCATAGACAGCTAATAATAGGGATTTTTTTAAACAAATCAACACCATTATAAACAAGTATTGGGAACTTCAGCAGTTCCCTCTTCTGAAATAAAAGGCAAGGCACGAGTTACATCGCCAATTACCTTACACGTGGCCGGGTTTTGTCTGGGTACACATAGTAATTATAGACTGTCATGTAGCCTACGGTAGCAAAGAGTGTAGCTCCATCCTTATTATACTTCTCAAATCTGCAGATAAAACAGAAAGCCAAGCAGGTCAATTACAGTCGCGCTCCCATGCAGTGTCCATTTTCTTTTCCATTCTCCAACTGAATTTTCAGTGTCAGCAAGCTACTCTGTGAGGGCCCAATGGGTACACCTGCTATGTTCTGAATGTACAATTCACTTAATTGGTGTGCAGCAACTTGGATAAATCAGACCTCTTTACAGCACTTCAGTGCACTTGCCTATTATAAAGATGAATAGGTGGCAAGTAAAAGAAAACACAGGCAAAGCTCATTTTACTGTTTAAGCCTACATTCAGGGCTCTAACGGACAACAGCATTTAATTCAGCTCTATTCTCAAGCTTTCCCAAAGCATAATGGAGGAAAACTCAAGCCTCATAAACAATGGTTTTTCTTTCCTGGGAAAAATATCATTATACTGCTCCAATAATTGGCCAGCCACAATTAAAATGCAGGCTTTGTGGAGGTAATAAGGTCCACTGTTGCTTTAGAACTGTACTTACACTAGAAAGTAGTTCCATCTTTCATCATCTACATCAATAAAGCTAGCAGTTTCAATAAACCACATCAAGAACGTCTGAAGCCTTTCATGATATTCTCGAAAGCCTGGACATGTCATGTCAGCCTAGGGAAAAAGCCAGGAGAAGTCAGGTGAAACCTATCACAGATGTAAGAGGAAAACAAATATGCAAAACCTAATTAAATTCTCGGATATAAAAAAGCATGTTTACAACGATTAATAAATGGGTAAAATTATAGCATTTATATACTATAGTTGAATCACTACAGAAAGTGCACCCTGGCAAATAAAATTGCATTTGGTTCCTCAAAAGCAGAAGTTTAACTTTATTTTTCATACCTTGTATATCTGATATGTTATATCTTCACCAGCTTCCTCATTATGGATAGAATATGTGTGTAGCAGCATTCCAAAGGGCTTGAAGTTGACCTCCTTCTCCAGCAGAGACACAAAGTCATCTGTGTTTGTGCAAAAACCAGGAGGAATGATTTCTCGAATTTTACTTTCAACATCATCTGCCTGAAGATTAAAAAAAGGGGCAGGATCAGCGGAAGATGAGAAAAAGACAGCATTGATTTCATTATTGTGCTGTAAGAAATGAGTATATGAGAGATGATATGGCCTAGCAGTAACTAAAAAAAAGAAAAAAGAGAAGCATTCCTGTTGTTCAGTAGTGACCTTCAAGCAAGTAAAGGAGCTGCACTGGTGGGACTGGAAAGGTCTCACTACAGCCACTGTAAGCATCAAAAAGCTCTTGATTACAGCATAAGTTCATCAATGCTATTATGTTTAGAGACTGCTACATCTGTCCAAGTTTGTCTACGACTGTTGACAGCTATTCTGTAAGTCCAGCATGTTCAGATGCTAAGACTTTGCACACAGCAATTCTCCAAGACTATGTTATGTTACATAGCCTTTTAGAAGTCAGGCTCCCAAACAAGCACCTTGCAAGAGGTATTAGGTGATGTAGATCTAAGTGGAGAAGAAGGGACAAAGATCAAAAATGGTAACTCCCAAACAGGAAAGTGACAGCTAGCACACTCTTGCATTCTTATGTCCTCCTGCTTGAAATGCCTGTCTATAGGGTCAGCGCCAAAACACATTACAAACTCAGACAAACACATCTTATATTCTAATAAAAGACAGTTTTGAAAACAAAGCTTGACATAAAATAGTACAATTTAAGAATATTGTCAGCAAATCTGTCCTGTAATCTTACATACTATGGAAGATAAAATATTCTGACACCAAAATTTAATTCAGAGATTACTCTTTTCAGATAACCAAAGTGAAAGTTAGAAACCATCAGCTGAGCAGACTTCATAATCCTTTTCAGACCCCCAGAAGACCACTTGATTGAATACATTTACTACTTCTTTTTAACCATGAATATTTGATGAAGTTTCACAATAACGTATTACTGCTTCTCACCAGGCAATAAAACTTAATGAATTGGTCTCAACTTAACAAAACCGTACTCCTCAATACAACCCCTAAAAGCCTGACATTACATTCAACAAAATGAGCTTACATTCAATTCAAACTTTCCTCTAGACAATGAATCCAGGTTTTTACTTAATGGAGTTTGCCGTGAGTTCAGCTGTAATGTTTGTATTGTATCTATTTCCACAAGGACGGACACAAGAACACTTTGTGTTAACTTACTAAGCAGCTCTTTCACACCGTTTACATGCATGATGGGTATTAGTTCAAAACCAAGACCCTTGCTACTTAGCATTCAAAACAGGGAAATTAAGACGCTTAGAACAAAATACACTACAAAAGGCTAATACAACATGCTACTAATTCCTGTCCTTTCAACCATAGGCCCTTAAGTAGAAGCAATGCACCTGCAAATGAATAGCACTTTATCATTCAGTTACATTTTTATTGTAGAGAAAGATGGATTTAGTTCAGTACAAACAAGTTTTATTCTTAATGGTTTGGTACTACCAACATTTATATTTATATTTGGAGAGAGAGCTATTAAGCAGTTAAAATACAGCTCTACAATACTTGCTTTAAGAACCAAGTTAGAACGTGTACAGTCTTTACAACCATTTCATTCTCAAAACAAAGATAATTTATTGGAGTCTTTGCTATTCTTCATAGATCAGTATTAACTGAACCATATTTTCTATACACTTAGTGATGTAAGTGCATGACACAAAATCAGCCACTTTTTCAGAATCAATGAATTACATTAAAAAATATACTTATACGGAACACATTTTAAAAACGCCTTTTTTTTAAACTGCACAAATGCATTGTTTACACAAATCTTACGTCTGCACTGCTTACAGAGCTGTAGGAAACCACAACTAAGAATTCATAGTGACTCATTTTACATAGTTGAAATTGGCACATAAAAAATAATCTGGAATTAAAACAATACTTCCAAGCATCAGTTCAGTATCTCAGACTATGTGGAAACCATCTAAAAAAAGGTGAATATACAGTATGAAGTACTATATAAATAATGTTTAAGTAATTTTCCTCCCCCTCACAATTTTAAGTTCCTTTGTTAGCAGTAAGAAGGAAGCCAAACTTTCACCCGCTGGAAGCCTGTAAGATAACACATCCATCACTGGCTGCCACCAGAGAAAAATCTTATTTTCAATAAAATAGGAAGAATTAAGAGATGACAGAGGCTTAGCAGATAACGCACTAGATAATACTTCTTGGTTCTATATGACTACAACATGTTGTCACTTATTAACTCCTAAATATTCTCTCCCCTTGAAAGAGGATCTGACATCATTTAAGAAAAGAAAATAGTCTTTAGTTACTTTTAGGGTTAACAGGATTTCTCTCTCTTAGAGAGCAAATCCCAGAATCCTCAGTTTGAGCAGTGGCAGTTTAAGTGATCCAATTTTCAGTTAGTAAGTCCTGGAATACTGGAATCTTGACATATCAGCAACATAAAAATTAATTTGTTTCATTAATACCTGCAATGTTTAACAGAAACATTCAGTACTTAGTAGGCCCTCTCCAAACTCTTCTGAGGTGTTCATAATCCAAGGAGCTACCAAAATATGTTTATTGCCTTCCTTTGTGTATTTCTTTGGTATTGTTGAGACGTTCATTTCTTTTATCAGAGCAAGGCACTGATACTAACAGGAATGGATGCACACAATGACACACAAACTTCTCTTCACAAAAACAATCCTGTTGACTACTAGAGCAGTATTTAACATAGGCAAAGCCACTTACAACAAAGCATGCAACACTGAATTAAACCAGCCAAGAACTGTTGAGTTTTTGGTTCATGGAAGCACTGTCTCTAACATATTGCCTTCATAATCAGAATTATGCGAGGTGATGACAGGGAATTTGGAATAGGCTTGTAACTACTCTTGATTTGTAGTAGGACTGCTTAAGTGGGTAATCTCTTTGTACATTGCATTTGACTCTAGGTAATTTTAGTGTAGAGATTATTCTTTTACTAACAGGCAGCTATGACATTTGCATACCATGGAGATGCTGTTTCAAAGTGACTTAATTAAAAATAATTATAGAAGCATATTTAACAGCTGAATTTCTCTAAAAATGATACGCATGGAGCGATCAGCAGTATTACATTAAAAAAATTAAAATAAGCCAAATATTAAAATAACAGTTTTTCAGTAACTTTTGTATAAAGCAAATGTACAGACTAGCTGTAAAGCAAGATATATAGAATTTAGTGAAATACTTTCCCCCCAACCCCATCATAAAATGCAGATGAAAAGGAAAATACTGGAACAGCTGCAAATCTCAAAGCAGCAATTCAGAGGTCAATGCTAAAAAAAGCAGCAGCTTCCCTCCAGATATTTGAAAGAAACAACTCCATCCAAGGGAAAATTCTGCCTATTTTCATTAAATGAAGTGGCAGCTTCTGTTCAAAACATGAACGTAATTTTCTAAGGCTTCCTCAATATAACCTCCTTAAAAATGGACCTAAACCATGTTAAGATGGAAAAATATGACTGGAGTTCTGGCTCTTGGCATTTCAGGATTGTATTTTTCATTATGTTCAAAAATATCATGGAGAAAAAAAAATAGTGGTATTGGGATAAGTATTTCTGTCAGCCTCTAGAAGGGATAGTAGCAGCTGCTTTAGCAAACCAAACTTAGTATCGCAGAATAAAACCATCTGCTGTTGAATAGGCTTGTATGGGTATCTAGATACAAAATACTAAGCTGTGAATAACTGTGTGGAGCATTAAAACCAACCTCTTATAACCAGTTATGTTAAAGGCAGAAACTGCTGTCCTTTCCTAAGCACTACCTATTCACAGCACAAAAAACTACCTGTCACACATGGTGGATAGTCTGCATCTTAGTATAACTATCTTCAAGGAGCAGAGATCAGTAAACAAACAGTTAACTTCAAAAAATAAATGCTAATATGCATTCAAATTAACATCCTGCTGTAATGAGAGCTTATGTTTTAATCTCTGCAAATGAGTTCATATCTTAAGGTGGTTAAACTGCTGGCAAATACAAAAGCAGAACAAGATTGATTACAGACATGTCTTTTTTTCCACAGAGGTTTAGATATTGCAGTATGAGCAGCCTATTTGTATGTACAGTGTTAGTAACACCAAGTAAAGCACAGGGTAAATGACCACATTCTTCCCACTCAGTCAAAACCTATAAAGGCTCTGGAACATGTACAGAAGCCTCACTCAAAAAGATCCTTATTGCCCTCATCTCAATCCCTTAAGCAACTGGAGGAATAATTTAGTATAGGAAACAGGGTTTTAAAAAAGCAAC